>LPNX010244106.1:533938-570281 GCA_001517045.1 Pseudotsuga menziesii
AGTTATGATTCAACCCTTATTTATGCAATTTCACGCAAACACATAGTGAATAGATAGCATGGGAATTTTCATTACTATAATGCAACATTCACACATTTATCTGTTGGCCACACAATAATCAATCAATCATTAAACATGACATTTATGCATTTAACTAAGCTACTCAACATTCACACATATACACAGCATATACCGTGGAAACCCATCCGGGATAAAACCACAAGGTTCTCTTCATCTGGAATTGGTATGAGAAAATAGATACACCTTTTGTCTGCACACAAAGATGCAGACTCTGTTCAAGATATTCTCTTCTACTTTGACAGACTTTTCCTGCCTCTCATGATGCTCTCTGATCTTCTATCTCTCTTGCTTTACTCTAATCCTACCAGCGATCCACACACAACCTGGATCGACTTGACCTTCTCTACCTATCTACGCACTCAGCTGTAGAACCACTACTCTGATACACTCGGCTATCCAGAGTCATTAACCAAAAACTATCTATCTCCAGTCTAGCACAAGCATCTTTTCCAAGAGTCTAGAGACTTACTCAACATTTTTGTATCAGCTAATCAGCTCAAAGCTATCTAACCCCTTTTACATCTTGGGTTCCTTATTTTATATCCCTATTACAGACTCGATACAAATCCCATACATGCTTGTACAGACTCAATACTGACTCGATACAGACTCTAACAGACTCAACTTCAGTCGATATCCCAACCGACATACTTTCTTCAGCCAACAGTCTGTCTTTCCTATTCTAGAACTACATAACAAAAAGGCACTATCGACCCAAATTCAAATATTCCTTTATGTATTTGGTTTCCACTGGCTCGAGGTGAGCTTGTACCCACGATTTCTAAGGACTATCACTTTCTCAGTGTTATTCCTTTCTGTCATTTTCCTACTGTTACACTTCTTCACACGCCTACTTATGTGAATATTATTCCATGTCATCTTGTATCTTGCTCTGTCCTTCTTTCATAGCTTACTAAAATGGTGCAACTTCCTCGTCCCAAGACTTCTCTTTGTCTTCTTCTTCACTTTCCTTTGGTGTCGCTTCCTCTGTCGTAGCTCCTTCTTCTTGTTCTTTAAACTCTTCTTCCATACTTCATAATCATATTAATCATGACCCAATTTTTCCATCCATGCTAATGAATATCAAACCTAACATACCCAACTTCTAGTGAAACCTAATGAAGATGGCAATTCCCATGTCTTTTCCTTTTTCTTCTGGCATTCTTTGAGATGATTAAACTATGATTCTATTAATTTAAGCAATACCCAAATAATTTTATAGGGTCCAACATGCAAGTAGTTTAATGGTTAATAGATTAGGGATTATATTGGGTTAATGGATTAATGTCATCCATTGACCCTGCACAATGAGTAGTGAATGGCACCAACATTGAGATTTCTTCAAATTGTGAATGTATGTATTGAAATTTGACATGGTTAGACTAGAAAAATGCCTTGATAATGGTATGGTTTCAATACTTAAGGATGTTTGATTTTCATAGATAATATTTGATATTCTCCATGTTTCCATCAACGTTCATGATGCATGTCTCAGTGTCATCATTCATCATTCCCATATATAGAATCTTTGTCAGAATTCTCTTAAAATGTCATGGCCAAACTTCTACCATGCCCATCACCAGTTTCATCCGTTGACCTCGCACATTGAGTAGTGAATGGGTCTAATGTTGAAATTTCTTCAAATTATGCTTGTATGCTTTGAAATTTGACATGGTTAGACTAGACACATGCCTTGATTGTATGGTAGGTTTTAAGAATCATGGACATCATCACCACTACTATCACCATTATCATGGTTATAATTTCTATCATCATCATCATCATCATCATCATCATATTCATCATGACACAATTTATCCATCTATGCCCACAAATATCAAACCCAACATATTCAACTTTGCAACGAAACCTAATGAAGATGTTGATTTCCATGTCATGGCCTTTTTCTTGTGGAATTATTCGATATGATTAAACCATGATTCTATCAAGTTAATACATCCCCAAATAATTTTATAGGGTCCAACATACAAGTGGTTTAATGATTAATGGATTAGGGATTATATTTGGTTAAGGGATTAATGTCATGCATCAACCATGCAGAGTGAGTAGTGAACAGGGACAATGTTGATATTTCTTCAAATTATGCCTATATGCATTGAAATTTGGCTTGGTTAGACTAGAAACATGACTTGAATTTATAGTATGGTTTCAAGACTCAAGGATGTATGATGTCCCCACATAATATTTGAGATCGTCCACATTTCCATCAATGTTCATCATGCACATTTCATTGTCATCATTCGTCATTAGCATACATAGAATCTTTGTCAGAACTCTCTTGAAATGTCATGGCCAAAATTCCAACACTCCCACCATCAACCCCACACAATGAGCAGTGGATGGGGTCAACGTTGAAATTTCTTCAAAATGTGCCTATGTGCGTTGAACTTTTACATGGTTAGACTAGGAACATGTATTAATGGTATGGGATGGTTTTAATAATCAATTACATAATCCTCATGATCATCATCATCATTTCCATCATCATGGTTTTAATTTCTATTATCATCATATTCATCATGACCCAATTTGTTCATCCATGCCAACAAAGATCAAACCTGACATACCCAACTTTGCATCTCCAAAACCGAATGAATATACCAATTTCCATGTATTTTCCTTTTTCTTGTGGCATTCTTTGAGACAATTAAACTGTGATTCTATTAAGTTAAGGCATCCCCAAATAATTTTATAAGGTCCAAAGTGCAAGTGTTTTAATGGTTAATTTCTTAGGAATTATATTGGGTTAAGGTATTTATGTCATCCATCTACCCTACACAGTGAGTAGTGAATGGGGCCAAAAATTGAGATTTCTTCAAACTATGACTATATGCATTGAAATTTGATATGGTCAAACTAGGCACATTCCTTGATGGTGTTGGAGGGTTTCAAGACTCAAGGATGTCTGATGTCCCCACACAATCTTTGAGATCGCCCATGTTTCCATTAACGTTTACTATGTACATCTCATTGTCATCATTTTCCATTCCCATATATAGAATATTTGTCATAAATCTCTTTAAATTTCATGGGACTTCCAACACTCCCATCACCAATGTCATCCATTTACCCCACATAGTGAGAAGTGAATGGGGGACAACGTTGAAATTTATTCAAACTATTCTTGTATGCATTGAACATTGACATGGTCAGAATAGACACATGAATTGATAGCATGAAAGGGTTTCAAGACTCAAGGATGACTCATGTCCCCACCTAGTATTTGAAATCATCATCCTTTCCATCAATTTTCATCATGCATGTCTCATTTTCATCATTCGTCATTTCTGTATATAGAATCTTTGTCATAACTATCTTGAAGAGTCTAGGTGTTAGGGGTTATGGGGGTAGGGGATAGATAGTTTAAGGTTAACTTCTTATGCTTAGTGAAATATTTCAATATGTTTTTAAATAAAAATCAATGAACAAAATTTGCATACATTGTGACTAATGGTTTCTATTTACATTATTTTACATATACAATATAGGTATTTTTTTTTAACAATTACATATTTAATGTATTGTTATTCAATATGATCTTCATCCTATTTCAGTTTGAGTCTAACCAATAACTTGAAAACATCTATAAACTATTATTAATGAATAAATGACCACTAACCATGCTAACTCTTATCTAAGTAATCCTAATTTTTTATTCCAACAATTCATACCAAAGATTGAACACTTTAAGGAGATCGCAATAGAAAATTTTTATCAAGACAAATGATACTGAAGCATTTCAATGTTTGGGCCATAAAAATTTATCACTTTTTAAACATGGATTACAAATTTTGAAAGTTTAGAACTCTTGATCATTTATTATTGTCTACAACAATGTCATCAATTGTATCCTTGGAATGTTCATATTTTCTTTCAAGTATTTAACATTTCTCTTGCTACACCATCCCACTAACGTGGTATTATAATCATCTTCGTCTTCACCCTCATCATCTTCATAATCAATAAAACTTTATTGTATACCATCTATATTGTTAACAAATGTATTTGGATCATCATTTTCTATATCATCCATATTGTTGTCTTCTCTAAGATCATCTAACTCTGGATTGTTGTCTTCTTTTTTCCTGAACATAACCATCTTCAACATCATCATGGATGTGAATTTATTCAATTTTCTCTAATCCCACTCTCACATGTTGTTGGCCATCATTGCTCTACTCCATATTCATTGAGGAATTGTAAAATATATGCCTTAATCTTGGATCATAATGTATGGGAAATATCAATTTTAGGTCCAAAATATCTTCATAGAAAAACACCTGCACATGAACAACATACATATATTAGACATATGTTATAAGATTTTAATTGATTAATAAACACACACATATATATATTTGCAATAAACAATGATTGAATAGATTAATGATCACTACCACTTCTTGTTTGATTTAAATAAATACCTACTCACAATGAATTGGTAGAACATAAGGATCCTTATCCTCGAGTAGGAACCTCAAGGAATATATAGAAAACAACTCGCTATGGGTATCATGTCTTAATGTCCTATCAAATGCTTCAAATAGTCTACACTTAAAAATATAACATTTAAAATAGAGGTAATCCAATCTAATAATGTATTGGATTTTCCCAATATATTGTACATTCCCTTCAATAATATTATTGTCTTTTAATATTGCTCCACTTGATTTCTTGAAATCAACCATGATTCCAAAATAAAAAGATCGTCTCTTCACATCTACACTTTCTACACGATATTGTCAACCATATTCCCACATTGTAGGATATTTCCTCTCCTATGAAAGACCACTTATTTTAGTGAAAACAAATATAATTATTCATATTTAAATAGTTAATAGTGTCAAAACTATGTTGAAACAACATCTTGTAAAATTCCAAATGTACCTATCTTTCATATCCTCTAGACATGTTGATTTCATCTTCTGTTATGTTTGGAGTCTATACCTGCATCATTTATTCGATTTTGAATTTTTTCACTAAACCATTGTAGTGTGAAATATTTTTCCCAATTCCCAAGTAGATCAGTGGGAAGTGGAGTATTCCTTGGGTTCAATCTCTTAAACTGTATCCTTGCTTCTAACACTTCCTCTCCTTTTTATCATGAAAATTAATCCATTTGTTCATAAATTCCATGTGGTACATAATGAACTTGTCGAGTCTACACCTATTACATGTCAACATGTATATTTCAAACTACAAATGTCATGATGTTAATTTGACAAAAAAATCTATAGAGTAAATCAATGATTGCAATAAAAATAACCATAATGATCATGAATTTACTTTCTAATTTCTACTTTTTTTTGTAAGTAAGTACCCACTAGGAATTCAAACTCACTACCTTCCATTTACAACTTCTCATGTCAATTACTCATTACCAATTTCCTACCCCCCATGATCTTTACGAATTTCTACCTAAACACCATTAGATTATGGCTTTTCTCCATCTATAATATTTGATGCACGTTCTTCACCCCATAATTGTGGCCCATCAAAATATTTACCAAGGAATGTACATAGGAAGAAAATGATTCATTCAATGCATACACTTCAGCCATGCAACCCTCTAGATGTGCCTTTTGTCAGACATACCTTTTTCAATTTTTCATGTACATGTCAAAGAAAAAAATCCACCTTGTGTATACGACAATTGCCAATTCAATGCCATTGACTAGGTGTATAAGTAAATGTATTTGTAGGTCTGTGAAACTTGAAGGGAACTACTTCTCAAATACACAAAAAATTTCTAAAATTTTCTTCTTCCATATCGACACTTCACATTCGTTGATCTCCCAGGAGGTAACCCACCTAATATAATAATAATGATAAATTATCATAAACTTGTAGTCAAAATTAAAATGCAATATAATATCTTTATGTCTCTCACACATGAACATTTCATAACATATACCTTGTAAATGTTAACAATTGACTTATGGCATTCCTTGATTCAACGCTAAGACATGAATCCCACCTAATTTCCATTGGAATGATATGCTATCAAACACATTTATAATAGGTCATTAGTAATTTTTCTCACAATTGAATATCAAAATATATGTAGTACTTAATTATGTTAACAGTAAATGTTAAGTGATGATAATACCTTCTGTTGTGCCCCTGCTCAACAGCCTTACAAAATACATATTTCATCAAACAAAATCCTATTTTGTTTGATGAAATGTTCAAATTTCTCAGGACAAATCTAATGAATCACCAACTACTGAAATGATGACTTTCTGTGAGCTACTGAATCAATCAAATTTTATGTTGTTTTTAGCAGCCTTTGCAAACTATAGGTTATTTGACAAAATCACCATTTTCAAGTTATTATTTTGGATGGATTTACATTAATAATCAAGGGATGAGTATTAATAATTTCCATATCTTTTCCTCATAACCTAATCTTGAAACCTTATTCAAGCATTTATCACTTGATATTTACTCTTTGATTTTGTTATTATAAATATTGATATGTTTGCGAAACTGGAAGGTTGGTCGTTGTATGGTTTGGTACCTTATCGGGGTCTATTCGAATTATATTTTCAAAGCTTTTAATCTAATCTGCGAATTATGCATGACCCAACCTTGTTATTTGATCTTGATCTTGATGATAAGCTTCATAGGTTAATTTTATTATCACACGTAAAGGTCGAGGTTGACACAATGCGTCGTGGGAATTGTATTTCACGTAGTATGTCCGCCATCCTTGAAGGTTAGACTATCATATACTAAGGTTGATATATCATTGATCGAGGTTCATTGTTTACAGGTGGTTTGATTCATGTCTGTCACCGCCGAAACCGATCCACTTGCGGGTAAGTGAATATGGTATTATTGCCTTTGTCCTCGAGTCTGTCCATCGCATTCAATGACTGGTACGCGACCAATGTCGTGGCATCATCCTTGTGCAGCACCTGTGGTCTATGCAATGAGTGGTATTACGTCAATAGCTCGGGATAAATTATGGCAGGATCAGTTTAATCTCGAGTTGTTTGCCGTCATTTCGCGTTTCGATTACCTTGTAGCGTTATCATTCCCCTTCATGCCGAAGTTTTATGGTTATCGGTTGTGTTCACCCATGTCACAGTTAGTTTATGAACGCATAAGGTTCCGTTGCTTAGTTTTTCTCCTGGGTCTGCACCCTGAGTGCTCTCTTTCTGGTTCTCTGTCGTGTTTTGATCTCGAATACCTTTTCTGGGTTAGTTTTCGTACATGTACATAGTTAGTCATGGCGCCGGTGGTGAGAGTCGAGCCCTGTGAGATGAAGCTACTGGATTTGAACCCCGAACTTTTATCCAAGGTCGAGGTTGTGGGATGGCTATCGTTTATCAGTAAGTTTTTGGATTCGAACCCTGAAGTGACGAGGGTGTTTGCTATGTCTTTGGCCGACTTTTAGGTTAAGGTTGGTGATCTCCAGTTTCGAGTGGATGAACGCTCAGTTGCGCTTGCAACCGGTCTGCCATTAACCGGTGAACGATGGTTTAAGTACCAGCGAATGGATATAATTGAATGGAGGCAATTACTAAAGAATCCCTGTCAAGACATATCGTTCAGAACTGGAGTGGCCCGGAAATACTTTAAAAAGGAATGGTGCCTGGTCTTGGAATTAATACACAGGTACGTGACCTGTGAAGGTCGCCTCTCTTCAGCCTATGTTTACCATCTGCAGTTGATGTCTGTATTTATCGGGTTCCCTCTGAATTTACCTTATTACCAATAGTTCAGAGTCTGTCTAAAAGGATCTTCTTTCTTGGATTTTGATGATTTCCTACTATCTGGATGATCCCTACATAATTGGGAACAAATCGATTGGCGAGGACAGTTTTTCCAGGCGTCACTACACAGTTAGTGCCTTTGTCGCTTTCCTGATTTTGTGCTATGAACTGAGTTTCTCTGATTTCATAACATTACAATGTATATTAAAAATGACATGTTTCACTTGTTATTTTTAAGGAAATTAGTTATGATTTCGATTTTATGGTTTCCGATTATATAGAACCATTTCTCTATGAATTGGTTATTTAAAGAGACATGTAGGTATTGAAAAGGGGTCGATAGTTTGGGAAAGGAGGGACAAGACCACTGTTTGATTTTTTTGTGACTTATGGCAGTTTGCTGTCAATAGCTACAGTCTTTTAAACTGGTTATACTTATATATGTTTACAGTATTTTTACTTAGCATATGTGTTTACTGTATCGATTGGTCTTGTTATTTTTCCCACATTATTAATGTTTGTTATGATCTCTTTAATGAAATTGTGCAAATATTTTATATATAATTGTCGACTTATACTGTTTTCGTTTTGGTTGATATATGTCGTGTAATAACTTTGATGTTTGAACATCATAAAGTATATGATAATATCTACTGTGCGATCTTGTTTAAGTTTTGAATTTATTCTGAATATTTCCAAGATTATTAACGTAGTAGTCTTATTGGCAAATGTGATTACAGTTTTATGTTCTTCACGCTCCTGATCAGGATAGGAATTAGATTAGATTAGTAGTTTCCTTTTAATTGTTTTACTGGGAACTGATTTGAATCAGATCTTTATATTCATATTATAATTCAGATTATTCTCTTGTAATTAATGTACAAGTGTTTATAATGTATCCTTGTAAGTTTATCAACTCTGTTAATATTCAGTTACTTGTTTATTCTTGTATGATAAATTAATTGCTTGAAGTAGATGTAATTTAACTGATTGATCTTGTTAGATATAACATTTATTAACTCGTGTAGGGATAGGTTTAGATCTGATTAATAATCAGTAGTGTTAGCTTTACCTGTCAGAATTCCTTTAATTAGACTTTCAGGCTAATAGAGCCTTTAAACCTGTCGGGAACAACCATCCCAAATAGCTTGGAGCTTGCTTTAAGGATCCCGGTCTGGGTTGTCTTCCCTCATTACGTGCATGGTCACATATGCCTGTCAACAATGGCGCTAGAAGGAGGGCCAACTTAAGTAAATGGCTGATGAAAAAAATCCTGTTAACAAAATCAATCAGCCTATCACCCCTCAAATATAGTCATCATCACAACCCCGTACTCTCCAGTCATCACATTTAGGTGAAGCCCCTTTGAACGACTCCGTTCGAAGCCTTATCTCTCAGTTCAACTCTAGCGGTACTCACCAACCTGAAGAAATTGACCAGTTTGAGCAATCCATAAATGAATCTCGTAGGATCCTAACAAGGGCTTATTCGAATCTCACTGGGTGCTAACCCACTGAATTACCTCTCCCGTAGATCACACGTCCCTGCACTCATCGTCTTGAACCTGTTTCGGAAGAATAGGAGCAACCTTTAGGTGCTCTCCCTGACCTTCAGATACAACATTTTTTGACAGGCGCCAATCAGCCTTCGTCTTCTTTAGGACCATCTGCTTCAGGAGGATCTAGCCAACCACCATCACCGCCTCATTCACCCCCTCGCATTCCTCAAACACCACCTTCACCACCTCCAACTCCAAGGAACATGGCAGGTGTAAACCCACAAACCCTAATGCTAATATGCCATGGTTAGCTCAGGATGCAGTTGCTGTCCCAGGCGATCAACATCCTTTACCCAAGCATCATGAGAAATTGTTTCCTAAGTTCAACCCCGAGCTAAAAGAGGCGGCAGAGGACCATGTCAAGAAGTTTATGTTAGTAGTTCAGCTCTTGGATGTTGAACATGAAGATGTAGTCTGTCGAATTTTCCCTTATACATTTGAGGGTAAAGCTTCGACGTGGTATTTTTCACTTGCGGCTGGTTCCATTACTAGCTGGAACGAATTTGACCTTGCTTTCATGAACAAGTTTGGAGACGACAAGACTCCAGCTGCCTTGGTGTTAGAATTGTCTAGAATTCGCATGGAAACCAAGGAAAAGGTCAAAGATTTTAACCAGTGATTCCTAACTTTAAGAAACAGGATTGCTGCTGCTTCAAGGCCAGCTGAGGATGTCACTATTGAATTTTACACTTCATCCTTGCCTGTGTCAATGGCCATGTTTGTCAGACAAAAAGCCAAACTTACCCTTGCTGAAAACTTTGAAGAAGCAATTAAGGTTGAGAAAGATATGTCTTCCATAAAGGAAAACCTTGGGGTAGATACCGATTTTGCATCTTCTTCTTGAAAGAAGACTGACAGTCCTACCAAGAACACAAACCCTGAGAAAAAAGGTCAGGATTCACTGGATTTAGACAGCCTCCAAAGAGTTATTAAAATGTTGTCCAATGAAATCATTGATTTAAAGAAAGGTACTTCTGAAAACACTCCTAATAAAGAGCCACCTAGACAACCTTTCAGAAGGCCATTCCCAAACGCAGTTGCAAAACAGACCCCACCTTTTGAAGCTAACAGCATTGATGAAATTAATAGTTTCCTCAAATTATTAGTTTCTGGTCTAGAAACATCAGCTGAAAATGATACTCAATCTTCAGGGCAGAGTTCTAAAGATACCCAAGAAAAGGATAATGACACAGAAGATAAACCTCCTCAAGTTATCAGTCACTTCTGGGACACCACAGAATTGACTGATGACAAAGATGTGGGTGTTGTCAATGTAAATCAGCATCAATACAACACTAGAAGCAAAAAATACCAGCCCTCAGGGGAACCTTCTACGACTGGTACAGATAATAGTTCAGCTGTTCAAACAAAAACCCAACCTGCAAATATTAAATCTGCACCCTCCCTTGATTTAGAATATGATCTGGTTGAATATTTAAAGAAAATCAGAGCTAATATCTCTATCTATGAACTTCTCAAACTGCCTATAATTCGAGATAAGATGATGCAAGGAGTATCTTTAAGTAAAACTGGCAAAACCCCTTCTAAACAAAACAGTTCTGCTAAAACTAAGGATAACTCAGGAAAGTCTTCAGTCAATGCCTCGTCTATAGGCAAGAAATCTGATTCTTCAAGCCCTCCTTTTTTACTTATGTTTGAGATCTACAATCGTAAAGTGCACAATTGTATGATAGACTTAGGGGCTTCCAAGAATGTTATGCAATACTCTGTATGTAAAAAACTTAATGCAGTTCCTGTGCCCTATGATACAAGTATTGTGCAGCTTGACCGGTCAAATGTGAAAGTAATAGGAAAGTTGAAAGAGGTGTTGATAAGGTTAGCTTCGAATCCTCAAGTCCATTTTATCATTGATATAATTGTTGCAGACATCCCAGAAGCATATGGCCTATTTCTCAGCAGAGATTGGTCTGAAAAATTGAAAGGATATTTTGCAACAGACTGGTCGCATTTGTGGATAGCCCATAATGGTCGCCCGAATAAAATCAGGATTGACCGAGAACGTTATATGAAACACACGGTCACAGAATTGGACGACTCAAATGAACCAGTATTATTCACTGATACCATAATGGGAAACTACATGGTTGATTCTTTCTTTGGGAATTTTGAAGCTGAAACTTCACCGGTCCAAAAATCGGTACAGCAGTCCGAAGTTTTCCATTTCACTCAAGTTCCAGAAGATATTCCAGTTCCAAACACAGTACATTTAGATCTGAACAATGGTCTCTGGTCTCTATACTTCGACGGATCTAAGTCAAAAGAAGGGGTTCGTGCAGGTTGCTTACTGATAGATCCCTATGGGAAAAGGTATTTCATTGCTTGCAGGTTAGAATTCGATTGCACCAATAATGTGGCTAAATACGAAGCTCTGATTCAAGGTCTGAAAAAAGCAATTGACTTGGGAGCCAAAGCTTTGGTAGTGTTAGGTGATTCTGAGATTCTCGTTAGACAGGTACGTAACACTATACATTACATTGCTGAGCATCTGATAAATTATCAGGCAGAGGTATGGAATCTATTACTAGCATTTGAAGCCTTTAACATAAGTTCTATTCCTCGTTATTTAAATTAGGAAGCAGATCTCTTAGCCGACATTGCTTCACGGTTAATTCCATCTGAAGGAAGGCTTACTGATTCTTTCTCGGTTGAATTGCTTTTCAGACCTTCCATACCTGACAACATCGCAAATTGGAGAGTCTTCGACAACGACGAGCAGTTGGTCGATTTTCTGACTTTGAAGGATACTTTTAAAGATGCGGTCATTGACGAAATGACTCACGATGAGGATCTGTACAATTTTGCAGTAATTCATAAGCCTTGTTCAATTCAGGAATCTCTCAATCAGGTTAGTACTCTTCCCAGATCAGTAATCAAACTTGAGAAATTCTATGACTTGAAGGATAAATTTAAAGCTACAAGGAACTGTAAAACCAATAGCTCCATTATGCAATCTGAAATTGTAAATCTAGGCACTGAACACAACCCTCAATGTGTAAATCTGGGTAGTATGTGCACTCCCCAGGAAAATACAGCCTTCATACGACTTTTTAATGAGTTTAAAGACATTTTTGCATGGACGTATGAGGATCTTAAGACATTCGATCCTAATATAATTCAACATGTCATTCCCATGAAACAAGAAGCTAAACCTTTTCAACAAAAATTGAGTAAAATGCATCCTAGCCTAGAACCAACTGTCAAGAAGGAGCTGAATAAACTCCTTCCTGCCAAAATAATCTTCCCGGTACGGCATGCACAGTGGGTGGCAAATCTTGTCCCCGTCAGAAAGAAAAATGGTGATATCAGGTTATGCGTCGATTTCCAAAATCTGAATAAGGTTTCAGATAAGGACAATTATCATGTTCCTCCAATGGAGAAAATCTTACAACAGGTCTCTGGATCTGAAATGTTTTCACTTTTAGATGGCTTTTCCAGATACAACCAAGTGTTAGTATCCAAAGCAGATCAGTTGAAAACAACCTTCAGGACCCCTTGGGGAACTTATGCCTATAGGAAAATGCCATTTGGTTTGATTAATGCCGGTGCAACATTTCAAAGGGCAATGGATATCGCATTTAGAGGTCTGATCGGTAAGTTTGTCGTTGTTTATCTTGATGATGTTACTGTCTTTTCAAAGAATAGAGCTGATCATTTAACTCATCTCAGGAGAGTTTTTGAGCGTTGCAGGAAATATGGGATTTCTCTGAATCCTAAGAAATCCATCTTTTCAGTTACAGAAGTTAAGTTATTGGGTTTTGTTGTTTCTAAACAAGGTATCAATATTGACCTAGAACGAACACATGCTATATCTCAAATTTCTATGCCTCACTCAAAGAAATCTATGCAGTCATTTCTTGGGAAGATAAATTTTGTTTCTAGATTTATTCCTGGGTTCACTAAAATTGTTAGGCCGCTCCAGAAAATGATCAAGAAAGATGCGGAATTTAAATGGTCTGCTGAAGAGAATCAATCTTTTCACGACATCTTAAAAGCTATTGCTGAAGCTCCCACCTTAACAAGCCCAGATTTTTCTAAGCCATTTATCTTGTACACGTTCGCTTCTGATTCTTCATATGCTGCGGTTCTAACGCAGAAAAATAAGGAAAATAATGAAGCTCCCATTGCTTTTATGAGTTCTGTTTTGAATGGTGCAGAACTGAATTACCCAAAAGTAGATAAGCAAGCGTTCGCTGTTTTTAAGTCTGTCAAACATTTTCGCTGCTATTTGCTGAAGTCTCATACCAAGGTCATTGTGCCATATTCCGCAGTTAGAAATATTTTGGTACAAAAGGACCCGGGTGAAAAGCGAGCCCATTGGGTTACAGCACTTCAGGAATATGACCTCGAAATCAAGCCTTTGAAGATTTTTAGGGGACAAGGACTCTGTAAACTGGTAGCTGGATCTTCGGACAGTTCCGAATCTGATCTGCACTTCTTTGGAAAACCTTCTTTGTTTGAAAGGGAAGTTTTTCCGATCTCCACTCCTCCCGATTCTTGGTATAATGATATTAAATTTTTTTATTGCATGGGAATGCTCCTGAACATTTAGACCCATGTAATAAAAGGGATTTGAGATTGAGATCTGCCCCTTATTAGCTGATTGATAACATTTTGTTTAGAAAGAATTTTGGAGTCCTCCTTCGTTGTTTAGAAAGAAATGAGGCTGATAATGTGTTGTCTCAACTACACGCAGGACCAGCCGAGGGACACTTTGGCGGAGAAACCACTGCGCATAAAATACTCAAAGCAGGCTACTACTGTCCTACATTGTTCAAATATGCGTATGCCTTTGCTAGGAAGTGCCAGGAGTGTCAGAGAGCAGGAGGCAGGCTGAAGAAAGCAGCGTTACCCCTCCAACCGGTTATTATCGAAGTCCCATTTCAGCAATGGGTCTGGATATCGTTGGTCCAATCACACCAGCTTATTCACAGCAGCATAAGTACATTTTGACAGCAATAGATTACTTCACTAGATGGGTTGAAGCCATTCCCTTGCGAGTGGTTAACTCGGAGCAGGTGATATCATTCCTTGATTCTTTTATTATCACCAGATTCGGTGTTCCTGAATCTTTGATTTTCGACAATGCAACTTATTTCTCTTCTGTGAAATTAACTGAGTATGCATTTGAAAAGGGCATAAAGTTAAAATATTCCGCTAATTATTATCCCCAGGGTAATGGGTTAGCTGAATCTTCTAATAAAAATTTAATCAAGATTCTGAAACGTACGGTGGTTAATCATCATAGGAATTGGCATAACGCCTTATCGAATGCTTTGTGGGCTGACATAGTGACTCCCAAAGCTGCCATAGGAAACTCTCCCTTTTTCCTGGTATACGACAAGGAAGCTATTTTGTCTCCTCATTTATTTTTACCCTCTTTACAGCTTTCCCAGTCAGTACAGGAGACACCATGTTCTGCCATGGAGCATCGAATTAACACCTTGCATAAACTGGAAGAGGACAGGCAGTTGACTAGGAAAAAGTTTGATAAACACCAACAGACCGTGAAACGCTGGTTTGATCATAAAAAATCAGTCAAGAGGGATTTGGAAGTAGGTGACCTAGTTCTGAAATGGGACAAGGAGCACGAAGACAAAGGAAAACATACGAAGTTCCAATGCCTATGGCTAGGACCATTTATTATTAAAGAAAAAATTGGTCCTAGCACTTTCAGGTTGCAGAAATTGGAGGGTGACATTGACAACCTTCCAGTGAATGGTCATCTGATTAAGAAATATTTTTGCTGATCCCCCTCAAGGGATTATCTTGTACATATCTGGTGTGGTGTGCTTGGTTTGTGGAATTGGTTAGTGATTTTATTTGATTTGTTTGCTTTGGATATTTTCTCATATTTATTTGTTGTTTTATTTGCACATTTTGAGTCTGATTAATTTATCAAACTTCAAGATGATGTCTTTTTTATCAAGTTTTGTGATTGATCTGCAAATTATGCACAAAGGTCTTACTATCCTGAAAATTGTCATACTGTTTTATGTCTTGAACAGTGAACAGGTTTCCATCTTTCTAGATTTTACCAGAAATTTTTGAATCATGTTAATATTAATCAATAATATGAGTCTTGGAAAAGATTTTTCCAAAAGGATTAAGGCAGGACCTGGCAAGGTTATCTTTTAAATCTTTTACGCCATCCCTTCTCGTAAAGAGAATTAGGTCTGCCTCCCCATCTGCTAAGATAATCTCATTGCAGATTAATCATTACTACATTCTGGCCATGGTTGGAGATGAATATTCTTTAAAATAGTCTGAAGGACAGAGGGTCTCATAATGAGCCAGTGTTTTCAGGATCATAGGTTTGCATTCAGTAACATTGTCATTTCTGGTTACCAAGCCTGGGCAATGGCCCTTGGAAAAAACACTAAGGGATAAAAGGTCTCATTACGAGCCGGTTTATTTACTGTGGTACAGACTGGTGACTGACATGGTTACTACCTGGTTACCAAGCCAGAACCATGGCCTTCAGGAGTATTAAAATTAAAAAGAGAAAACAATGTTAACAACTCAACCTAACCAGAATTGTATATTTATAACTAGCAGATGGGATACTGGCATTCCTTAGGCTTTGAAGCAACCCTGTCGAGGCTATAGACGCCTGCTGGAAGCAAGGCCATGCTTATGGTATTGGGATTTTATTCTTTAAAACCAAGCCATTTATTGATTTACTTCTTTTGGATTGATTTTTGTTGGAAACTCGATCTTCATCAAATAAATAATTAAGACTGTAAATTTCTAGTAAGTTTTAGAAATGTGGGATGCCTGAATCTGTTTAAGATGGTAAAATGTTGATGCCTGTGTAATGACATACATGACGGATTTAATTTCTTTGATTGCATGATTTCAGGTTAAGAAACAGACATAACTGTTCCGCCCAGTCAGTCGCCATCTGTTGTGCCCCTGCTCAACAGCCTTACAAAATACATATTTCATCAAACAAAATCCTATTTTGTTTGATGAAATGTTTGAATTTCTTAGGACAAATCTAATGAATCACCAGCTACTGAAATGATGACTTTCTGTGAGCTACTGAATCAGTCAAATTTTATGTTGTTTTTAGCAGCCTTTGCAAACTATAGGTTATTTGACGAAATCACCATTTTCAAGTTATTATTTTGGATGGATTTACATTAATAATCAAGGGATGAGTATTAATAATTTCCATATCTTTTCCTCATAACCTAATATTGAAACCTTATTCAAGCATTTATCACTTGATCTTTACTCTTTGATTTTGTTATTATAAATATTGATATGTTTGTGAAACTGGAAGGTTGGTCGTTGTATGGTTTGGTACCTTATCGGGGTCTATTCGAATTATATTTTCAAATATTTTAATCTAATCTGTGAATTATGCATGACCCAACCTTGTTATTTGATCTTGATCTTGATGATAAGCTTCATAGGTTAATTTTATTATCACATGTAAAGGTCGAGGTTGACACAATGCGTCGTGGGACTTGTATTTCACGTAGTATGTCTGCCATCCCTGAAGGTTAGATTATCATATACTAAGGTTGATATATCATTGATCGAGGTTCATTGTTTGCAGGTGGTTTGATTCATGTCTGTCACCGCTGAAACCGATCCACTTGCCGGTAAGTGAATATGGTATTATTGCCTTTGTGCTCGAATCTGTCCATCACATTCAATGACTGGTACGCGACCAATGTCGTGGCATCATCCTTGTGCAGCACCTGTGGTCTATGCAATGAGTGGTCTTACGTCAATAGCTCGGGAAAAATTATGGCAGGATCAGTTTAATCTCGAGTTGTTTGCCGCTATTTCTCGTTTCGATTACCTTGTAGCGTTATCATTCCCCTTCATGCCGAAGTTTCAGGGTTATCGGCTGCGTTCACCCATGTCACAGTCAGTTTATGAATGCATAAGGTTCCGTTGCTTAGTTTTTCTCCTAGGTTTGCACCCTGAGTGCTCTCTTTCTGGTTCTCTGTTGTGTTTTGATCTCGAATACCTTTTCTAGGTTAGTTTTTGTACATGTGCACAGTTAGTCATGGCACCGGTGGTGAGAGTCGAGCCCTGTGAGATGAAGCTACTGTATTGGAACCCCGAACTTTTATCCAAGGTCGAGGCTGTGGGATGGTTGTTGTTTATCAGTAAGTTTTCGGATTCGAACCCTAAAGTGACGAGGGTGTTTGCTGTGTCTTTGGCCGACTTTCAGGTTAAGTTTGGTGATCTCCAGTTTTGAGTGGATGAATGCTTAGTTGCACTTGCAACCGGTCTGCCATTAACCGACGAATGATGGTTTAAGTACCAGCAAATGGATATAACTGAATGGAGGCAATTACTAAAGAATCCTTGTCAAGACGTATCGTTCAGAACTAGAGTGGCCCGGAAATACTTTAAAAAGGAATGGCACCCAGTCTTGGACTTAATACATAGGTACGTGACCTGTGAAGGTTGCCTCTCTTCAGCCTATGTTTACCATCTGCGGTTGATGTCTGTATTTATCGGGTTCCCTCTGAATTTACCTTATTACCTAGTTCAAAGTCTGTCTAAAATGTCCTCTGCAATTAAAAAAGGCCCAAAGCACATTAGTCATAGCCTTTTCCATCACGGCTTGGTCAGAATGTTAATTGAGAGGGAACTGTCAAAATTAAACAGGTCTTGGGATGAATTTATTGAGTCTAATGGTTTTTCGACCTTCTGCCACTGTCAATTTGACTGTCCCAAGGAATGCATTAGGCATCAAGAGCCGAATAAAGTTTCGGTTTCGCCTTTAAGCAAACCCGTGTCGAACCCCACTGACCGCATGAGCCCCAATGCCTTTAATGAGTCGATTTCTCCTCCTGTGAGAAGTCTCGGTACTCCTCTCCCACCTAAGCGCATGAAGAAGTCTTCGGGTTTGTCTCCTGTAACCCCGAAATGAAACACTGATACCTGCAGTCGGGAAGGCGATAGGCCGAAGGCCAAGGTCTTTGGTAGGTTTACAAGGAGCAAGGCCAAGGGTAGGGTTGTAAAACCTCCCATAAGCAAGAACGTTGATGTTGAAATAGTCGTAATAGACGATGAGGAACAGAATCCTGTTATGTCTGATATTGGTCATGGCATTGAACCAGAGTTTATCCCGAACCCTACAGATGATAGTCCTCCTGCATTCGACAAGGACCTTCGGGTTGATTCTGCTAATGTTTCTCAAGCTAAAGGGAAGACCGTAGAAACAAACTTACCTGGTTTCTATCAAGATGGGGATATGATGTACCCAATGTTCGTTACCTGCTTGTTGGATAAGATACGCAGCATGGAAGGAAGAGTGACTGAGATGTTAGCTTATCGCGATATTGTGGAGACTGAGAATCTTAAGTTGAAAGAGCTGTTAGATGCAGACAATAAGTCTTTGTTGCGTGTTAAAAAGCACAAGAATCATTTGATTCTAAGGGTATTGAAATTGCAGAATGAAAACGATAAGAATGAGGAGAAAGTAAGGGAGCTTAATGCTCAAATTACTCTTATGCAATTTAAGGGTCTGTTGCAGAATCCATCAAGTGGTGTGAACATTCAGGTTTTTAACGCTCCTGTGAATTTATAATGGGTTGGGGTGCACTTACTTTTGATTTCAGGTTTGAATTTATGATAAGTTGATAATCAAGTTTTTATTACAGGTATTTAGTTTGTATTAATTCGTTTATTATTTAGTTTATTTCATTTTCTTTTTGTGTGTGTTTTAATTATATTTCTTTTGTGTGCAGTATCGCAGGTAATGTTTTGGATCTTCTTTCTTGGATTTTGATGATTTCCTACTATCTGGATGATCCCTACATAATTAGGAACAAATCGATTGGCGAGGACAGTTTTTCCAGGTGTCACTACATAGTTAGTGCCTTTGTCGCTTTCCTGATTTTGTGCTATGAACTGAGTTTCTCTAATTTCATAACATTACAATGTATATTAAAAATGACATGTTTCACATGTCATTTTTAAGGAAATTAGTTATGATTTCGATTTTATGGTTTCCGATTATATAGAACCATTTCTCTATGAATTGGTTATTTAAAGAGACATGCGGGTATTGAAAAGGGGTCGATAGTTTGGGAAAGGAGGGACACGACCACTGTTTGATTTTCCTGTGACTTATGGCAGTTTGCTATCAACAGCTACAGTCTTTTAAACATGTGATACTTATATATGTTTACAGTATTTTTACTTAGCATATGTGTTTATTGTATCGATTGGTCTTGTTATTTTTCCCACATTATTAATGTTTGTTATGATCTCTTTAATGAAATTGTGCAAATATTTTATATATAATTGTCGACTTATACTGTTTTCGTTTTTGTTGATATATGTCGTGTAGTAACTTTGATGTTTGAACGTCATAAGGTATATGATAATATCTACTGTGCGATCTTGTTTAAGTTTTGAATTTATTCTGAATATTTCCAAGATTATTAACGCAGTAGTCTTATTGGCAAATGTGATTACAGTTTTATGTTCTTCACGCTCCTGATCAGGATAGGACTTAGATTAGATTAGTAGTTTCCTTTTAATTATTTTACTGGGAACTGATTTGAATCAGATCTTTATATTCATATTATAATTCAGATTATTCTCTTGTAATTAATGTACAAGTGTTTATAATGTATCCTTGTAAGTTTATCAACTCTGTTAATATTCAGTTACTTGTTTATTCTTGTATGATAAATTAATTGCTTGAAGTATATGTAATTTAATTGATTGATCTTGTTAGATATAACATTTATTAACTCGTGTAGGGATAGGTTTAGATCTGATTAACAATCAGTAGCATTAGCTTTACCTGTCAGAATTCCTTTAATTAGACTTTCAGGCTAACAGAGCCTTTAAACCTGTCGAGAACAACCATCCCAAACAGCTTGGAGCCTACTTTAAGGATCCCGGTCTGGGTTGTCTTCTCTCGTTACGTGCATAGTGACATATGCCCGTCAACACCTTCATAAATGAAAATCATATGTTTTAATCCTGTGATATGTCCATCATCTGTAAAATATTTATTCAATGATGACCCATAGCCAATAAGTGTCCTTATTGAATAGATGCCATTTTTTAGTTGTTTTAGATCTTCTTAAAAATCCATGGAGCTTCTACATATGTTTCATTTATTTGGCCACAAATGTCTTCTACCAAATTTGGTACACGAAAGATAAATATATCTTCTCAACGACAAGGTGTCCTTTTCTTTTCTTTATATATTGTGCATATTGAATCTGGTACAACTTTTGAATATGTGCATAGGATATAATAGGTGAGATATTAATATATCCTTCTAGTAAGGGAGCTCATAAATATGGATTTCCTTTTCATTCCATTTGACATAATAACTACAACTTGTTTTGGTTCTTCAATTAAATAACCCCGATAAAAAAATCCTCCCAATATTTGAATTCAACATATTCATACTTCTTAGTCCAATCACCTAGACCCATAACCATGGGAAGGCCTGTATTTTAAACTTTTATATCAAATTTATTTTTCTGACAATTTCTAAACTTATGATCTAAGGGTAGAAAAATCCTGTCATTTGTGTAAATAAATTTATTAGATATTTAGAATATCACCCCTCAAACGGTTCTACACATATTGGACATGCCAATGTCCCTTTTGTTTGAAGTCGTGCAATTTAATAAGCAATGTTAATAACGCCAAAATAATAGTATACAAGTAAGTATCAAAGCTGGGATGAAAATAAATTATGAATATAAATGTGTATATAATTTTTATTACTTCAACAAAAACCAAGTCATAGGAAATCATGGATAGTCTAACATAACACACCATACATCATGAAGGACCTATTTGATGGAGGATGTGATATGTCATACATTTGTATTCCTTTCCATAGCAATTGAATCTCATCAATAAAAGGTGCAATATAAACATTCATTTTTTTACTTGATGTTTCCCTAAAACAATGAGAGTAAACATAAGGTGCTCCTTTCTAACACTCATCCATGTGAGAATATTGTATACTATCAATATGACAATTTAAACATTATTGTTTTCACTCATGAAAGAGGATGGGCACACACCATGTATTGGAATCCCAAACCTAATACTACGAGCTTCATCTTTGAATTTTATTGGCCATTTTTCCTCTATGTGTTTCATTTATTTGGAGTCATCCAAAGTTCACATGAATCCATATTCACTCATGTTATTTGCATGCCAGTCCATTAATTGTGTCCGTGACTTGCAACGAAACATTCTTTGAAGTCTAGGTATAATTGGCATGTGGCATAAAATATTATTTGGAATAGTAAGACCTTGGACATTTGTACGATATCTCTTTTCTTTGCATACAAGGAATTCTACCTTGTTTTGATATTCAACTCTGTATAAAATGAAATCATTTTTACATGAATGAATTTTCTTTTAACTTTAATCCCCAACTCGACCAACAACTGACGCTCTCCTCTACAAGTTGATGGCAACACATTCTCTTCATGGAATATCTTAGTTTTTAGTGCCTTGTAAGATTTCTAGACATTAAATCAGAGTGTTTGACTTATGATGAACATTTTGATACATCATTATGTACTAGCATTATCTACATACAATATATGGTTTTAAATCCCCCTTAAATAAATATAAACTAATTTGATGAATATTTATGAATTATATACACTGATTGACAATGCAAATTAAGAAATAAATTCAACTCACTTTAGTAGCTCAGTGAATCCTTTTTCTGACCAACCACATATTGACTTGATTTCTAATAATAATAATGTGCATGCAAGTTTTTAGGTTCTAATTGCACCCAGTATGAACATGAGCATATTTGATGCTTCCTTGATTGAGTCACTCAGGTTTTTATCATCAAGATTACATTGGTGGTAATTATCCTTGATATCGTCATTACTATCAACCATAGGGTCATTATCCTCATCAATGTTTCCATCCCAAAATAAAATCATGAACATTTCATTGAATCCTTCTTCATGCACTGCATTTTCACTATCATCATCATCATCATTAAGGCTGGGTGCCATGTCATCAATGTATGCTAAGCTCATCGGTTTTTCAAATTTATCAACTAGTATTGTTCTCTCAAATGCTTTTGTTTTCACCCTAGTATGGTTTGGATAATCCCATCCAAATATTAATTACCCAATTGGATCATATAAATAGTGAATAATGGAACATTGTATTCTATAGTACATTTTTTATACAGTAATTGAAGATAAAACACATTTTTTACAACATAGTTTAAATAACAAGACACACATTTATTATTCTTTGTTTTTTTCCCCTTAAGAACATCCTTAGGGAGACCATTTTATCCTCTTTTCTTTCATGCAAGAGTGTGTTTTAAGAAGATATGAAATTAATCAATAAATCATCCACAATAGTAAGGTCCTTAATATCCTCAACCATTATCAATCTATTAACCTCTCTTTCCATATATCCATCTCTATCATTTATAACCTCGGCAAATTGACAGTTCGGTCTTACAGTATGGTACCTTCCCTTACTATTATTTATAAATCCCACAATATTTTTATGTTTGTATGCACATGCATCTATATACATAATATTATCTCTATTCATTTATTTTTGAATTTCCAATTGGATATGATCTGTAAACATATTTGAATTTATTCCATATGCTAACATGTTTTGTTTATATTTTTCTAGCCTTCTCGATTCACCACTATATTATGATGGGACATAATTTGGAAATAATCTCCTAGTGGTTTGTTGTGAATTGTTTCAATGTTTATATCTCACATGAACATTTTGGATAATAAAGAATCCTAGATTCACTCCATGAATTTTTTAGGGTCATATCATGTAGCTATATCCCCCATATTGAAACACCTCATACACTCTAAGTAGTTGTTGATCACTAGTCCAAGTGAAATATAGTTGACGATAAAATCTCTCTTTGTAAATTGATCTCAAATTTAGGGGAAATTCATCATCTCCATCACATTCATTCCCATAGGTTATTTAGTCTACCTTCCCCTTGACTTTAATTAAATTATGCATATTTAAATTGGTTCTTGTTATATTACTTATTTTCATGAATTCCTCATCTTCCAAGTTTGTATATTTGTGCATATTTTTGTTATATGTATCATATAACAAATGATCATTGCCTTTTAGGATGGAAGTTGGTGGTCCAGGAAACTTTAAACCAAGAAATTTATTTTGCAAATATTTATTAAGAAAAACGTTAAATATTCCATTGATATAAAATTGTGTTTAAAAGAAGTATAGATATTATTTATATCAAATTGGAAATTTCCTTAACATAATTCCTATTGGATTCAAATCAATTGTAGGAGGCATAATACCCATTGGAAGCTCATAATTTATGTAATGGTTTTGTATAATCCTTTTTTGAATTGTTTCTTTCCATGACATACAGATAATCCACAAATAACAATTTTCTCAAAGTAATTATCCCATGTACTATAGTGATAAACAACCTCTTGTTTAGTGCACTCATTTGTTATGTTTGCAGGATCCATTCTCATATCCTCTTCCACCCACTATCCTCTACATGATTTAATTGATTTAGTTCCACATCCACATACATATATTTTTACCTTTCTAGTTGAATGATTAGGCTCTGCATTTGTTCCAATCTCCATCTAAAATAGTCAACAACATGCATTAATTTATGTCAAGATTGGATAATACACTATAAATTTTAATAATATTATGAAAAAAGATGGATGTATCACAAAATGCCATCAGATCAATTTTCCCTAAGTCAAAATTTGAGTACTTGATGTCCTGCATCATCTTTTGTGCCCTCGTTTGATATAACATGATTTATGGCCATGGTCACATTTGGATAATCTAATACACAACAATGTCAATAATTTTTAGTACACCAATTATATTAATTCAATGAATATGCTATTCAAAACAAAACCTAACTTTACTCATATATTTGAGATATTGATTTCATGTTTTGGAGTCGAAAGAAAAACAATTTTATGATACAAGTTATATACATCGAACCAACATTTTAACAAGAAAAGTATCCAGCATCCCTATCTGACATGGTCACCCTAGTTATAATTTTTTCCCTTGATCTGAGAATCACAAGTAATCTTCATTCATGTGCATTTTCAACCAATAAATTTGACCTCAAAGGCCTCAAATACAAAATTGAGGTTAATTTGTCTTCTTACCTTTATTGTATCTTCAAATTCCATTGTCATATCCTCTTCCACCCACTTTCCTCTATGCAATTTAGTAGTTCTATGTTATCCATGTCCTCTTTGCATGGCCTCCTCTATATCTTGTAATACACAACATTGACAGTAATTTTTAGTACACCAACCAAATCCAATAAACTAATATAACCACTGAGAAAAGGGTAAGTTTATTTTTATTATAAATACTAAGAAAAGTCTTAATTAGATCAAATACACAGTGTACTTTGATAATGATATGTGAATGGAACTCTCCTTATTAAACCATTTATACATGCCCCTTAATGTTGTACTCCTTTTAAGAGGAGTATGTAGATTGGGATGGGATAAGTTTGATTGCATTTTCTCTTTACCTAATTCAAATCTTTTGTCAATATTTAAATATTTTTTAGAATTTAGTTGCATCATTCCATCCTATGGGTTTCAAACACTTACGTGGTTTATTAATGCACTAATTACAAAGTTATTACAAAGTATGGGGTATCTTGATCTACTAAGAAACCAAGGGAAGGGTGGAAATGAATTGTGTGTTGGTCACATAGTTAGTGTGCACATGAGGTGGTCCTAAACACTAAAGATAATGAGACAAATATCATGTTTGGAGAAAGGAAGTTGGCCCAAACTTAGGTGAGGGAATTCCATGCTTGATATATAGAAGGAAGTCAAAGTTTCACATGAGGTGGTCCTAAACACTAAATATAATGAGACAAATATCATGTTTGGAGGAAGAAAGTTGGCCCAAATTTTGGTGAGGGAATTCCATGCTTGATATATAGAGGGAATTCAAAGTTTGAAGGTTCTCTTCGGGGCATGCCATGCATATATCAGCAAGGGTGGTTATATAAAAATATTGAAGGGACATGTAGTCATATATGGGATAAGGTGTCCTCCTAATTTTTCCTAATGGACTTGCACAAAGTTGCATGAAAGGATTAGATATAATGAAGAGGTAGAATGACCATGCAATGATTTGGGTGGAACTATTCCCTTTGAGAATATCATTGACTTAGTCTCGACATGGAAGAAAATCAATGGTTACATTCTAAATGATTCTGACAAATTGATTATGATACCCATGGGTAATAAATTTTAATTTTTATATAATTAATATAATTTAAAACCATTTTTTATATGAGTAATATATGTTATATAATTTTAATTAATATATATTATGTTGTGTTATTATTATGTCCATTAAAATTACATTAAACTATAGGATAGGCTAATGTACACTATAATGGGCTAGAAAAGGATAGTAAGTGTATGACTTAGGAATATATATGGTTGGTTAAGGAGGTTTAATATAGGGTACTCTATGTTAAATTAGGAATGTTTAGGATAGGGTATTGAATGTTTAGGCATAATAGGGTATGATAGGTTAGGAAAGTCTAAGATGGGTTAAGAGATTTTTGGTTAGGTTAGGAAATTCTAAGTTAGGTTAAGATTATTTTATTTTAGTAGGGTAGGTAAGGTAATGAGAGGGATTTTAGGGTGAAAATGTGGTGTAAGATAGGTAGTATAAGATATATTAGGTTTAGTAGGATAAGTTAGAAGGGTAATATAAAGTGGTTCAGGTTCTTTAGTTTAGGGTAGGGATGTTTAGGCTAGGATAGGCAATGTTAGGTTATGAAAGTCTATAGGATAGGATATTATATTGTAGGGAGGGGGGAGATGATAGGTTAGAAATGTTTAGGTTAGGTTATAAAATTTTAGGTAAGATAGTTTAGGTAAGGTATTTTAGGTAACTTGGGTTAGTTTATGCAAGGCTAAAGAAGTCATGCTAGGTTAGTATAAGTTAGTGAAGATTAGGCTTATGTGGTAGGTTATGTAGTCTACGGTAGTGTAGGTTAGAATATTTTTAGATATGATATGTTACTCTAGAATACTTTAGCCTTGATGTTGCTAAAAGTGGAACTATTTTCACTAACTTTGGCGCCACAAAAGGATTACATTTTGATCCTTAGTTCAACACTAAATTCAGCAAGTATTGTATCGACTATAGTGCTAATTGGTGAGTTTTTTTATGTCAAATAATTTTTTCATTCAAACATCCACCACATTGGATCTTTGGATCTAATTACTTACCTTTGGAACTATTGTCTCCTTTGCACTAGTGTCTTCATCGCACCAATGGATCCTTCACGCTCCTTTTCATGGAATGTTTGTGCCAAATTGTATGCAGAACACCATGAATCTGTGTCCCAATAAAATTTATACTATGACCAAGCTTATTCCTCCAACCAGAAACTAATTACCCCAACCAAATATTTTTCCTATCTATGCTATTTCCTTAGATACACAATTACCCTAGCTCATGCTCAAGAGAGGGAGATATTTTCTCTAGAATGCAATTACCTTGTTACAGACATGATATTCTTGGGATTATCTCGCCTCCATAGACATGATTTTCTCACCACCATGAACATGATTTTCTTACCCAACCTCCACTAGTACAAAATGAGAGATAAGTGACCAAAAAATGACCAAAATCCACATATAAATGACCACTTTTGATTTGCCGATCACTGGTGACTAATTTATTGTCTCTTATCACACAACCAAAAAATGTGGTCATATTTAGTTTGGTCATTTATAGCTTGTCTATTGGTCATTAAATTGGTCATATATGACCAGATATTCGACCAAATTAATGACCACACGACAAGCTATAAATGGCCGAACTAAACATGACCAATTTTTTTGTTGCATGATAAGAGACCAAAAATTAGCCACCAAAACTGTCATTTGGTGATTGATATGCAAATTTTGGTAATTTTTTGTTGTCTCTTATCTCTCAATTTTTGGTCACTTATCTCCCTTTTTTGTCACTAATTTAGTCATTTTTAGTCACATTAGAGGAAATTTCAATTTAAAATGGGCCTTCCAAAAATAATACAAATTCCATGTCATCATCTATTAGCCAATCAAAATGATTTAAAATTAAAAAAGGGAACACCTCTTAAACAATTTTTTAATATAAATTTGGGGATAGGTATCATAAAAAAAAAACTACTTTTTTTGTTCGTATTTTCGACATATCTCCCTGTGTTTTCACTCAAATTTAGATTCAGAGAGCTTGTTGGATGTGGAATTAAATTCTGCATCCAACGAGTACCCACTCGGAATACTTTTGATGGGCCCCGCCCGCTAACCCAAAAACAAGAAATACCTAGAAAAACATGATGATGATGTCATCATCATATTTTTCTAGGTATTTCTTGTTTTTGGGGTAGCGGGGCTCGTCAAAAAGATGCCAAGTGGGTACTCATTGGATGCAGAATTTAATTCCACATCCAATAAGCTCTCTCGATCGAAATTTGAGTAAAAACGTAGAGAGATATATTGAAAATATGAATAAAAAAGTAGTTTTTTATTTTCTTCCTCCAAAATTAATAAATATTATTTTATTATTTTAATATTATTTTATTAATTTCCCTTAGGAGGCCCATTTTGAGTTGAAATTTCCTCTAATGTTTTATATGTGAATTTTGGCCATTTTGTTTAATCACTTATCTCTCATTGTTGGTCAATTATCTCTCATTTTTTGGTCACTAATTTAGACATTTTTAACTCATATTACAATACCATTATCATGGCATGGAGGAATCGAACCACCAACCTCATGCTTGTAAGGCAGCCTCTCTTCCATTGAGTTAGCACCATTTAAGAATTTGGGAACCTAATTTACAAAGTCCTCTATAATGGTAAAAAAAAAAATACATGCCTTTCAATATCTAATTTTTGGAAAAGGATTATAGATTGTATAAGTTCAGAAGATATTATTAAGCAAGTTATGAGAACCATGCACATAGATATGGACATACAATATTTTACAATGATAGTTGAAAAATGGTTCGAAGAGAAATGGTATTGGCAAGCAACATTTGTATTGAAACACTACAAAAGCTTGAGGAAACCACTACAAATTATAGTAATGGTTATATTGTTCTTAAGGTGAGAAAAGTAAATAAGACTACTTTTATCCCTGAGGAGAAAACAATGCTTTGCGATCAAATAATGGGACATTTAGAGAAGAGGGCCTTTGAGCTTTGCACATTAAAATGTATGGTTGAAGGATTCTATGACTAGTCTTTAGATTTCCATTTATGTGATCATTGTGTTTATGGTAAGCAACATTAAGTTCAATTTCCATTTGGTGATACAAGAGTAGAACAGATTTTGAAACTAATATACAATTGTGTGCTTGGAAAAATGCTCGTTCCATCATTGGGTTATCTCTAAGCCAAGATTGCATTCTACATTGTGCTAAAAAATTCATTTCAAATAAGTATATGATTATTGATGCATTGTTTCAGTGCCAACTGTGGGCATAGTTGTTGCATGATCCCTATTCATATGGTCAAATTAAATTAAAAAAAACTTTGTAGTTGAGCACCATATAACGTTCCAATAGTAACCATACCAATGATATGTGATAATTGCTAGAAAATTTATAAATGAGAACAAAAATTGGTTGATTACAATAATAATGTAAGCATTGATTAGGATAACTCACAAATATGGGAGCTAAGAAACATAATTAGATGGCACTTGTGCTACATGGTTCTAGGTTGGAGCTAGGGAAACATATGGTGGGGACTAATAATGCATGCAAAATAACATCGACTGGAATAGTCATATAAATTTAGAAAATAATGGAAGAATTCGAATAAGATTTTTTTTCAATCATGTCAAGAAACCTATGTCGATGAGGCACCAGATGTCAATTCTTTAGTCTTTCAAGAGACCTAATATGAAGGTTAGAAGAATAAATTCACCTATGAAACTATAAAATATGAAAGATAGAATTTAACAAAGAGAAACATAGGACCATGCATGACACCAAGAAAATTATCCAATCATGATTGGGACATAACTTCAAAAAACCAAAGACAAAAATATTCAATATGAAATTCCTAATAATTTTTGGGGTCCTATCCCGATAAAATCCAAAATAAAACTTTGAAAAGTTCAACAACAAGCTGATAAGTAACATTTTTGAATACATTACGCTGAGAGGTGATTTACAACTTAGTATGAGGGATATCTTGTAACATTTGTCGATATTATGCTTTTTACTAACAAAATAATAAAAAATAAAATTTTAATTATCCACCAAAATAGATGTCGGCCACAAAAACAACCTAATACGGGGTAGATGTTGTAATGTTCCTACCTAACAAAATAATAATAAATAAAAAAATTAATTATCTGCAAAAGAAATGTCAGTAAGAAAAACAACACAATATGGGGGAGATGTTGAAATGTTCCTACCTAACAAAAAAATGAATTATCCACAAAAAAAAATGTTCGCCTTGCACATGGTTTTAAAAGCATGTGCAAGGCCTCTTAAACAACCCATGGTTTTATTGTACATGGCTTAGGAGGGCCTTGCAAATGGTTTTAAAACCATGTGCAAGGTCTCCTAAACAACACATGGTTTTATTGTACATGGTTTAGGACAACCTTGCAAATGGTTTTAAGACCATGTGCAATACCTCCTAAACAACCCATGGTTTTAGGAGGATCTTGGTCATGGTTTTAAAACCATGTATGGGGGAGATGTTGTAATGTTAGTTCCTGAAAAAATAAAAAATAATAAAACATATTATATGTCGGCCATAAATAATTTTAAATATTAATAATAAAAATATTATATGCCAACCTTAAATAAAAAGATGTGTCTTTTTATTTGAATCAAATCAATAGCTATATATAGGACACACCAAAGCTGATAGCACCTTGAGTGCAATACATAAGAAGAGGTTTGCACCTCGAGAGATTTGATCCCTCTCGGCGCTTGATAGAGCCTAGGATTTGGATCTATGCTGGTATTTTATCAATCAAAACCATCATTTCAAGATATCCAAACACACACACCAACTTCCACATGAGATCATGCTATTTGTTTACTTTACAAATTGCACATACTCACATTTGCTAGTTTATTTCATTGAAGATTTTCATAGATCAACAAAAAGCATTATTGATTCCCAAAGTTTAGTTTCATTAGAACTATATCCCCATATACATATTGCAGGACAATAAATAGATAGAGAATAATAACTTAAATGGATATGCCCATAAGGATTTTTTCCTTTTTAGAAATGCTTCTTATCATTCATTTTGAACATTAAAAAATACATTGAATGAAAGCATAAACACACAAGTTACCCTCCCTACATAGGAAAAGAGATATAATTCGTATTTTAACTACCATTCTAATATATTGTACATCTTTCCTAAAAATCCCAATTCTCACTGAGATATGTACAACCAACCTAATAACATGAGGTACATCAGCTTTAATTCCCATTCCAAGAAAATCTACATCTATCCTGAAAACAAAAGTACTCGCTGAGATCTATACAGTCATCATTGATCTAAAAATTATCATGTTTTCTCCTAACTTAAACATTTTCACTACAACCAGTTTTCCATAAAAGGAGAACAAATGTAAACTATATGACCATCTAAACACTTCTTTCTACCCATCATGCCATCCATTTGTCCACAACAAGGACCCCACTAAAATGAAGAGGTTCAATAATCGTATTAATTTATTCCACAACAACCTATGACCATAATCTGTGACTTTGCAACTCCACATAAAATATTTAGTATGACATATTTAACTCACATTGCAATAAAATCAACATTTTTCTTGAAAACGAAAATCCTCAATTACATTGCAGTCTTTTTTGTTTTTATATAAGTGTTACTATAGCTCAAAAGAGCAATTGTTGGACTCTACTAAAGACATCTCTCTAATTTTCAGTTGTTTGGAGTTCCTACAACCAAGGATGATTTTAAGCAACCCCCCAGATTTATATGTATAAAAATGGACAAATCTTCCGGATATATACAAATTTTTGAAGGCGATTTTATCAATAATATAATATTTATATTTAAAAATTTTGGTGAATCCTTCATTTTATTATATAATGTTGTAAAATATTGGTGAATCTTTCACTAAATTATAAGATATTGTAAAATATTGGCGACCATTTCATTGCATTATAAAATATTGTAAAAATTGATGAATCTTTCACTGATTTATCAAATATTGGAAAACAATTGGAGAATCTTTATCCAAGAAGATTCACCATCTCTTTGATTCCTAAGAAATCACAATTCATTGTGCTTTCACTTTTTCTTCTAAAAGGTTTTTCTTCATATTATTTCAATTCATTATGTCTCATACAATCAACTAATGCTAAATTGAACAACCTAATTGCTGAAAATGTTATGTAACTTCTTTCATACTAAATCATCTTAATTCTAACTGATAATTCAATTTTCAAGAAGAATTACTACTAATTCATTCTTCAAGAATAAATCCCTCCTTGTGGAAAAATGAAATCACTCTAGCAAGAATGGAAATATAGAATTGTTCATAAATATAAAGCATATATATTAGTTTTGCAAGATGTTAAGTCCTATATTACTTTTTCAAGAAGTTAAATCCAATTACCACTCGTGCAAGAATGAAATATACGTTCTATGTTGCTAACACAACATCCAAGCTCCAGAATTCTCAATTCTACTTGACCATGAACTATAACCACACAATCATCTATATTTTTTTCAACATTAATTAATCATAATGAATTCAACTTGTGATATAAATTCAACAAGAAATTAAATATTTTTCAACGCTTCTAATTATCAAGAAATCACTTGCATTCCCTGAGAGAGATCACACATGCCAAGTAATCAATTGTTTCAACAATGTAGGATTTAAATCCTGTAATTAACTTATTGTTTCAACAATTTATTAATGCTAAAAATGACTAATTGATCCAACAACACACTACTTGCTTAATCCACATACATGCATTATATCAAAAAATTATCACTCTAAAAGAATTACAAAACTCTATAGTTATTCAAACTGGGTGAGCTCAGTTACAAGGTGGTCCCTTTCCTCCTAACAAATCCACCTTAAAAAATACTAATGCTATAGATGGTGGGCCCTTTCCTACCCACATTGAAAAGTTCTTTCCTTAATATTAAGCTAGATAAATGATTGGTTTCTTCACTTTTGATAGCTTCTCTATGAATGTTTTTAATATTCCTATGACCTACGCTATGCCAAGTCATTCTCAATGTCAAATCCCATTCTTCTTCCTCCTTGTGAAAAATCCACTTCGAGTCCCTTAAATCTAGTTGTTTCTCTATAAGAAAAGACTTTGATATTACTTCTCTCAATTTTGTTTTTTCCTTTTATTTTTGTTTTACCTTTTCCCCTCTTCAAATTTTTTTCTAAGGTGGTCCTCACTAGTCAAATATCAAGAAATATTAATTCCTGTTTGAAATGTAACTTAACTAAATGACACTCTCTCTTTGCTCCATATTGAAAAGGCCAAATGGAAAAGGTAGGTGATGGATTGGGGAAATTTACCGAAGGACATGGTTATTCACATTAAATGGCTTCTCAAGATGGAGACCAATTAATCACAAAAATATGCCATTTCACATGGGCTATATTAAAGATCACGAAAACCGTATAAAAAAAAATGAATGTCCGCTTTAAGAGTGTAATCAATAAGCTACAAATACATAAAATGATAGCCTTGATAGGAAAACATTTATCCTAAGTTATAAAAATGCCTTCATTCATGTAGTTAAACGTAAGCTATGGTGTATCAAGTCCATCAACTACCTTACAAGTTATGTCCAATATAAGTATTAATAATCCCCATAAAATCATAGATCTTTAAGGTCATAGTGATAACAAAGTTTCACAAATATTATATTATGAATTCGCCATTAGGAAGCTTAGGTATTTAAGGTTAAAAGATTAACAAGTAATAGAACTCCATCCATACCAAGGAATATATGTAACTGCAAGGGAATACTGATTTATATGTTAGAAAACATGCTAAGTAAATCTCAAGCCATATATGGGCCAACAGCCACACATAGAATGGTATATTTATCAAAGAAAACAAACGGACATGAACGAGTAATTAAGTCAAAATTCCCAATTAGAGCATAAGGTAGATAGGAAATAACAATTATCACCACTCATACTATTACATAAAGAATGCTAGACTAAACAGTTTTGAAAATTACGAACTAATATAGTTCATGTTAGGTAAAATCACAATTCAAATAAAATCATAACGACAATACAACTCCTATATCAACCACAGAAGGACACTCAAAGTTGTAAGAATTATAAATATGGAAAATATCACATTTTAAACTCGGTGCTGAAGTTAATTTACCAAGTATGATATAATAATAAAAAATGATCAATCTATATATGTTTACAACTACACAAAGACCCTTATTATTTTTTTTGGTTGTATTTTTTTAGGGACATAATACACTAATGAACTAGTCCCCTATGATACTCATTCTAGAAGTTGTTAAATAACTAGAACCATAAAGATGACTTTAAACTAAATGAACTTTGGAAAACCATCAACAAAGCTATTCCCACACATTTTATGTTGGATTATTTTATTCACATTTGTTCCCTTTAATTATATTCTTTCCATCTTTAGAGTCTAAACTTATATCCTCTACTCTCATTTTTTTCTATTAGTTCCCTCCTATAGAAAGATCCTAATAATGATAAAGACTAATAATATCTACCCACCAAGTTAAGTCACTATTGGCCATATTTTACATTTTTAACAAATTAAAACTTTACCTCCTCCTCAATACTCCATATATTCTCCAATGTGTACTTCCATCTTATCATAAGTTTTCTCATTCTTACTTTTTTTTGCAGTTCCTTAATAAAAAATAAAAAATAAATCTCTTTGATCTTTGATAAATTAAAATTTACCATTTTTCATTTCAATTTATTATTGTATTATTTTATTTCATTTCACATACAACACTTTTTGTATTTTCACTTTCATTCTTTTTTTTTCTTCTTAATTTTTAACATTATTTTACACCATTCTTACAAATAATTTAAATAATAATTATTGAAAACTAAGCACATATTTTACTTAAACATAAATAAAGCAAGAAAAAAATACACCTTAAAAAACTTAACCCCTTTCAATATTTGTAAATTTTTTATTATGTAAACTATGACTAAGTATTTACGTCAAACAATAAAAATCAAATCTACTTTCAAATTTACCTTTAATTTGTTAGTTAGAGGAATAACTTATTCCATTGCCTAAATAAGAAAACAAATAGATAACCAATAAAAATCATTTTAAATCTTATTTTAAAATTAAAATTACTCTTTGATTAAACATAAACATATAATATAAATATCCAAAAAAATAACTTAATTGCAATCCCTCTCAAAAAAAAAATAGTTTTACCTTACTACTATAAACATAATATATAAATATGAATTCTTATACTAATTTGCAAGTTTGCCTCTTACCCCTAGTCCAAAATTTACTTTTAACTTATTATTTTAAACCTAATATAAATCTGGAATCTTATAGTGGGTTCAAAGTTTACCTATTAACCCTGCTCCAAAATTTACTCTTTAACTTATTATTTTAAACCTAATATAAATCTGGAATCTTATAGTGGGTTCAAAGTTTACCTATTAACCCTGCTCCAAAATTTACTCTTTAACTTATTATTTTAGACATAATATTTAAAAACCTTTCATATATAACACATATATAAATAATATATAAAAACTAATATAAAATATATATGCATTTGCTTAATATTCATAATAAATTTACTAGAGTGGGAAATTGTCACGGTTTGGTCATAACTTCATAGATCTACATCTCCAATAAATACTTGGAATCCTTCCATCCCATTAAAATTGAAACGAGAGAAATAATTCAAATAAAACGTGAGTAAAACCAGTTGGTAAAATTGAAATCAAAATGGTTTTGAACATTCTTCAAATTTTGTTTTTCTACTAGATATAGTAATCGACCTATACATTCCCCCCCCCACCCCCCCCACACACACATATATATATATATATATGATCTCTAGATGGAGCATGCCATCGTGAAAGAGAATATATTCAGAGGGTGTTATGTGTTTCCTATGTAGAAGAGATGACACAGTTTTTATATATGCTCTTCGTTCACTAACTTTCGGATGAATTCCCTTCCCTAAAGAAGAAAATAAATAGATAAGCGATAAAAGATAATTTTAAATTTTATTTTAAAATTAAAATCACACTTTGATTAAACATAAACATATAATATAAATATCCAAAAAATTAACTTAATTCCAATCCCTCTCCCCAAAAAATTAGTTTTACCTTACTACTATAAACATAATATATAAATATGAAATCTTATACTGAGTTTTATCCCAAGTCCAAAATTTACTTTTTAACTTATTATTTTAAACCTAATATAAATATGGAATCTTAGAGTGAATTCCAAGTTTACCACTTACCCTTTCTCCATAATTTACTCTTTAACTTATTATTTTAGACATAATATAAAAACCTTTAATATATAACAAATATATAAAATAATATATAAAAACTGATATATAATATATATGCATTTGCTTAATATTCATAATAAATTTACTAGACTCGGAAATTTTCATGGTTTGGTTATAGCAGCATAGATCTACACCTCCAATAAATACTTGGAAACCTCCCATCCCATTAAAATTGAAACCACAAGAACAATTCAAATCAAACATGATCATTAAGTGAGATTGACTGGTATACAGAGACTAAGAGTAAAACCAATTAATTAAATTGAAATCAAAATGGTTTTGAATATTCTTCAAATTTCATTTTGCTGCTAAATATGATAACATATGTACATTCCAATATATATATATAT
>LPNX010244106.1:570636-649531 GCA_001517045.1 Pseudotsuga menziesii
TTCACTAACTTTCAGATGAAGTCCCATGCATACAGAAGAAAATAAATAGATAACCAATAAAAAATCATTTTAAATCTTATTTTAAAAATAAAAATACACTTTGATTAAACAAAAACATATAATATAAATATCCAAAAATTTAACTTAATTGCAATCCCTCTCCAAAAAGTTTTTAGTTTTACCTTACTACTATAAACATAATGTATAAATATGAAATCTTATACTGAGTTGCAAGTTTACCTCTTACCTCTGGCCCAAAATTTACTTTTTAAGTTATATTTTAAACCTAATATAAATATGGAATCTTATAGTGAGTTCCAAGTTTACCTCTTACCCCAAAATTTACTGTTTAACTTATTATTTTAGACACAATATAAAAACCTTTAATATATAACAAATATAAAAATAATATATAATATATATGCATTTGCTTAATATTCATAATGAATAATTCTCTTGAGAGTGGGCTTGATGTCTTTAAATATGTAATAAATATTTTCCAATGTGAGAGTACAATGGAATAGATTTCATAGAGAAACTGAAATGAAATATAATAGATAAGGAAAACACATACAAAAAGACAAAAAAGTGATGGCTAAAACAAAATCTCCATTTAAAAATCATAGGAACACTACGATCAAGTACCATTACAGAATATTCATACAAAAGAAAAATGAAAGTATCATTATAGCATTACTCAAATCCTACAAACAAGATATATTTATTGTAACGTCCCCAACCCTTTGACTGACGAAGAGGACGCTACCGACATACTATCTATCTGGGGAACTAGCCCATGAACCTACAACATGATAAAAAATTGAAATGCTTTGAACTAAAGCATGCATAGATGCATAATTATTTGTCATATAGTGGAAGCAAACTACATTCCATTCATGCATTTAGCATGTTCACCATTTCCATTAAACATCAAATACAATTGCAGAGATGAAATAGACAAGAATACTTATCTTCGAATGAAGCTCCCCACAACCAGCTATGTCACTGCAACGTTCCACCCAACCATAGGCTAGTTTGCTCCTTAATCTCTTAGCAACATTTCCACCCCCAAGCTGGGCATGATTCCCCAAGGAAAAGGAAACTAGAAGGCTCACACATAGCCAAAGATATGTCAAAACTCAGTCAAGCCAAATCTATGTTTGGGTTTATCAGACTACTAAGGGAATACAACAACACACGAAGAATCCAACAAGTTGGGTTTATCAGGTTATCAGGATATGGAAGCACTGTCTGCTAAGCTAGTGGACTCACTGAAGAGATAAGGATGCCTCCACCTCCACTAGAACTAGCTTGACTCCTAAGACATCCACACACACCCAACATAAGGAATCATTCCCTTCTCTGCTGCATAGTCCCTCAAGACATGACTTCCCTTCCAGTGCTATTTAGGGGGTCTAGAGAAGAGAGCCAAACCTCTAGCTCTGTCTATGAGGCTCCTGTAAAACAATAGGTTTGTTAAGAAGACTCCTTTCCACTCCTACACAGTCCAAAGACCAATTGCATACACCGCAATATACACCATTTCTGGGTTGAGGAAAACAATTCAGCCACAAAATTAATCGCCAAGGAGGGTAAGAAAAACCCACTAACATCAAATCATATCCCAGGGATGTTTTGGCCTTAATGTGGCCAAAAATTAATTCATCAACAACACCCAAGAGGATGTGGTCTCTCTTCAAAATAGTTGGGCAACATAAAAATGATTTTCAGCTCGGTAAACATTGGGGAAATGCAACGGAAATCATTGGGGAAGAACCCAACCACAAGAACATCACAAAAATGAAATTCTTAGACTCCAGAAAATGAAGAACGACTATCCACGTGAGGAAAAAATACACAGAAAATCCAAAATCGAAATTCACACACAACAAACTTCCATCCGATTGAGAGAGAGAGCCCAAATTGGATTTCTAATGATGGGGGAAAATGTCCAGGGCCCAAAATCATGAAGAAAACATACAACAACTGAAATTATGGAGGTCAAAAACAGCTCCCAAGATTTCCCTACGTGAGAAAATGAAGAACGTGGATGTATGCCCCGATGGCATGCATTTTTGGCTGTTTACTTGCCCCAAAAGTCAAAATTGATTTTCCCCAAAAATTGGTTTTCCCCAAATTTGAATTTTCTGCCCATACTCTTCCCATCCCCATGCAATAACTAACTCAACCACATTCTGGCAGAATTTAATGATTGGGGAAAAAGACAAAAATGGGTAGTTGAGGGTTTGATGGGTTCTCCCTTTGACATTTGGCTTTTCCCCATTGGCCCAAAGGTTTAAATAATTTCCCTCCCTATTCCTTAGGAAAATCATGCCCCCATCTCTTTTAATGTTGCATAGACATAGCTGGTTGTGGGTATTTTAATTTAAAAAGCATATTTACATGATGCCAAAATTATAATGTGTTGAATAGCACGATATACCATAGGAAACGATTTTAATCACCGGAACATAAAACATTAAATCGATGGTTGGGATTTTGCCTTTAGCTTGTCACCATGATTAATTACAAAATATACATCATATACATTTTTGATGCAAACGGGGTCAAACTTGGGGTGTTACATTTATATTAGGGGAATTACTTGACCGAATTCCATTTGTGGAGGCCAAATTCAAAATATGTAACTCTATATCTAGCCTACATAAATTATTTATGTTATCCCTGGTGCATAGTAGATTTGTGAATTTGTTACGACAACATAGATCAATCCATAGTGCCTTCCCTTCTGCCTTCCAAGACAACATTATATAAATATCTATCTATTTTTTACCTGGTAAGACAAGGATACTATTTTATTCCCTAAATCTATCTCATGATTAAGTGGCACAAATGAACAAGTTCAAAACAATTTTGTTCATACATAATAGGAAGGAGAAGCAAATCCGAACAAGCAATTTCATTCCTTGCGTACCCTAAAAGAAAATACCTCCGTTAATCTAACTGGCACTTTTGGCTTGGATTTTACAGGTTATTAGTAAACCTGAACTCCAACAAGGTGATACGCTCTTTCCCGACAAAGAAGGGACGAACGCTCATCATACAGACCTTTGGGTTAAGATCCAGAGTCGAGAGGGAAACAGCCTACCAACTATTATCTATAGTTACATATTTTATCATAGTGAAGAGAAAATTATCCCTTATCTAACTCATTACTTCAGGCCTGTGCAGATCTCTACCACCAGCAAATGACTCCATCAAGTTATAGTAGGTCATTTTAAACATAAACTCAAGCTTATTAAATATGTGCATTGAACATATATTATGAAACTACTAAAATAACTTTAGCATCCACTACTTACCTTGTGCAATATATTTCTATTATATAAAAATAATATAAAAAACATGATCTACATTATTTCATCAATGCTAGCTCAATTTAGGGTATACAGTTGTGATGAGAGAGGTCTGAAATAATGAACCCTAACTCAATTTACTAATATATATATAGCTCCCAAGAAATAAGTAATCCTAACTCAATTTACTATATATAATTGTGATGAGAGAAGTATGAAATAATCAACCCTGACTCAATTTACTGACCTGTATATAACTGTGATGAAAGAAGTCTGAAAAAACTAGATGCTCCAATGGTCTCTCAATCTCAATCTTCCTCTCTCTTTCAACCCTGATATTTAATAAATCAAGAATTGCTTTCCTTCCTTGCATCCTTAATGTAGCTACCCTATGTACCACACCATTTTTATATAAGAAATATTTACATAAAAAAACTAGGTTAAATTCCTCATTTTAGATAAAATAAGGAGGGAAAAATAACTATTGGAAACCTCCATTAATAAAAATGGCGGCAAAGAAAGGTTTCCACACAATTTTGATGGGGTAATGTAACCATATTCTCATTTTAAACAAAATGTGGAGGGCTAAATAATAGCTATAAGTCCCCATTTACAAAAAAATAGGGGACAATGGAAGGATTGAACATGAATTTTACTAGAATTTGGAGATGAAAGTAGGTTTTGAGGTAAATTTCAAAAGGCTAACATTTTTGTTTTCTCTTCGTAATTAATAGGGAAGGGATATTTGTTTAATAAATATTGGACAAATGTATTAAATTAAAAAAAAAACTTTCCATATTAATATTCGCCCAACAAATATTTATAACCCCTTTAAATTAGCATATGGGATAAACTTCAGCCCCTAAAATTATCCCTTCCCACAACCATTTGTGAATATCGATCCATCTCTGTTAAAAAAATAAATATTCCAGTCTTTAACAAGCAATTCAAAAAATCCCTCTTAACTTATACTAAAAACCCTACTCTTTTCCTTTTCCACTATTGCACCAAATTCTTTAACTAAATCTTCAAACAACACATATTTCCTTTAATAAAATGAAAAATGAGATTCAAATCATAGGTCAAATAATCAATTAAATGAAAATTTAATAACTACTAACTACCATAAAGAAGGATGTCACAAATGTGTCCTTGCCTCAACCAGCTTTGTGAAGGTACCCTAATACATCTACAATGTCATAGAAGCAAAATCCCACCTAGAAACTAGCCATTAACATATACCCTACTTATGTCATTTGAAAAAACGGTTCTCACATCATGAGTTAAGAAAACTCCCAAATCCAAAGTTCCAAACCAATGAAGCGCATTAAGGATGAAATCACACTCAATGCTTTTACAAGGTTTTTCAAAGTAAATATTTAGAAAAGTACATTTGTTGGGCCTCCCTTTCAATTCAAGGATTTTTCAAAGGTTAACAAGATTTGTTTAGATGAATTGGCCTTAAATAATCCTATATTTTCATGTCAAACATATCATGCAAAAATGGTTTACTAAACATTCAACAAAGTGATAGCCATTAAGGCTCTCACATCATGTTTTTATGTCCTCCAGAAATAAGTTCAATCATACTTGCATTCACCAAAACTTCCATGTGTTTTTCATTTATATGTACTCATAAAATTATTTCCCAGTTTGACTGCTACCTTTTATCTAATTGAGCCTTAGACTTTACCCACCTCTCAATTTGAACTTCCTAATGGTTAAATGTTGTTTACTATTGTGCGAATTTCCATTCTTCACTAATACTCAAACCACTCTCCCTATTTTTATCTTTATTTAGGTCAAAATATATATACCCATCACAAGAAGTGAGAACAAATTTCAGAGCAAATATTGTCGTGGATGAAATAAACAAAAAAATTTCAAACAACTTGAAGAACTTATCAATAAATGCACAACAGTTTTTTGTCACAGTGGAAAAATCAATCCAAATGGGATACCAACTCTCAAGAAAAAAATATCGTGCCAAATATTGCATATAAGTTGTGAGCCCTACATGCACACCAAGCTACATTGTTAGAGAAAAAATAAAAAGCTCAACAAATGTAGACTAGGGATTTCCCAAGCCTTCAAGAAGATTCCACATGAAAGTTACCAGATTCTTAGTTCTATGACTAGGATTTATATATGTAACAATCTACTGGTATTTTAAAAATATAGGATAGGATGAATTTTTTTTATAGGAACAATGATATCTTCCCATAGGAACGAGATTGAACAATCTCAAGTCCATTTTCCTTTCAATCAAATGTCTCTCCTTTATTGTCTACAAAAAAATGTATGTTGTGCTCTAGTAAAATGCCCCTAACTACCCAAGGGAATGGAGTCATTCTTCATCCTTGATAATTTTTTTTATTTTATGTAGTTATGCATACTTCCTTGGTGTACATTAGGAAGATCACAATGGGGCTTGGAATGGATCTAACTTTATCGCCATATAATCCTTAAGATTAGTTTAAATTTGCATGTGGGATTTCTACCACTTTTCAGGCGTTCCCCTAAATTCCTCCTTTGTATTATTACACTCGACACTCCTTTGTGTACCTTAATAAGGATAATAAAGGGATTTATAATTAGTTGTGATATGTACCAAGTACCCATGTGAAAATACAAAGAGAATCTTGCTGAATTATCACTCTGAAAAATACAAGCATGGCAACAAAATCAACAACAAAAACTAAAAGAGAATATACCACATCAAAATGTTTAGATATCTTATGACATATAATGCCAACATAAATGTTGTATAAACCATAAATTAAACCATATATGAAGTACAAATTGTTGATTGTTGGTAATGAATATGGTTGATCTAGGTCTAGTGTTTTTGCAACAAAGTTTGGAGAAAAGATACAACTTGAGTGAAATTAAAACAAAAACAACAGAAATTGTCAATTATGGTTTTGTCAATGTTAGCATACCAACAATGGTGGTCCACAATTATTGGTTATGTGTTTTAGTTGGTCATTGAGTAATATACATTGGCCATAACTGCAAAATCAATTGTTGTAGATTGTAATGGTGGGTTTACAACCACTGAAGTTGTTCAAGGTGCACCATCATTAGCCTGGGCATAGAATCATTGGTGGGGGTTCAACCTTGCGTTCACAAGTTTCATAGTTTGTGTTGGCATAGTTCAAGTTGGTAAAAATAGTTTGTTTATGATAGCATTTTTTCATAAGTATACACAATTAAATATTTGTAGGAAAGGAGGTTAAAATTAGTCACACTCATGAATGCAAGTCAAAGTCACCAATTCAGGTGACAAAATTCATCATGGGACAATAGTATGCTTGGTGTTCTGCTTTAGATTTACTCAATTTAGAGAATAAATTGTCCTTGGTGTATGCTTCATTTCCTTTAGGAGTCTACCCAAGAGATTCAGTATGCTTTGCATGGATTTCTATTATATTCATCCTAGCATGGAAAGATTGAATTTTTTATTTAAGAATAGAAGAAGGCATAGAAGTAGGAATGGATTCATTAAGGTTGGATTGATTCACCATGTTTATGGGACTTTTCTTTGTCTAAATAAAAGCGAACTGACCATGTGGGCCTTCACATATTTTAAAATAATTACTTTTGAATAGAGACATAAAACATGGGAGTTAATCAACAACTAAATATTTTCAAGTAGGATGGAGAGATATTGAAGAGGGACATTGACAAAATCAACATTTGTAGTGCTGGGAGAAATATCATCACTTATTACTAGATGCTCCATTTAAGGCATTTCAAGTACCCATTTAGTACCAAGCATCTACAACGCTTTAAACTATACTAGTGGGATAGAAATCAACTGTCTGAATTCACCAATGGTTTCTTTAGCAATGAATTCTATTGGCTATATTAATACAATACCTTATCTCCCATAATTATATTATCTATCTGGAATCTACCTGAATAGTAACCTGTTCCTGGATGATTACCCGAGGAAGTATATGAGTAGAAGTAAAAGTGTCACTCTATCATAACATTTGATTGACACCTTCAAAGACATTGCACTCATTGAAGACCTAGTTGAAAAGATTTTTTTCTACCAATGAATCATGATCTAGTTTTAACCATGTTTGAATAAATGAATTATTTACATGCATGCTCAATGTTGGCTTAAACCAAGTAAAACATGTGCAAGGAATAAGAGATTTTATCCAATAAGCATTGAATAAAAATCTATAGTATTTCAAGTTTCCAATCCAACAAAACTAATTAGACACCAAACTAAGCCTATGAGAATGTTCAAGATCCACAAAATTTGTCCACACATATACCTATACGATTAGCACATATTTTCAAGGTCTTGGCCTGCCTCATGCCTATTATGACATTCCCAGACTCCTTGCAGTTCAACAGTTTTACCATTCCAACGAGTTCCTTACTCTTTCCATTAATTCCCATCCTTGTCAAACCGATATAGCTTGTCCTTCCAAAAAATAAAAAAAATGAAAAAACACACCATAAGAATTAGGTCTTTAAGATAATCTACATATTAACAATGATAGTTGCAAATCCTCATAGAAAATAAAAAAAAATATGAAAGATCAGTTTACAAATTTCAAAAGCATTACACAAAAGTAAGTAAATTCAAAGAAAAAGTCAATCTTAAAATTATAGAATTTAGGTAAACTCAGATACTCTGAAACATTTAACACCTTGTAGGTATTGATCTTGGATTTGAAACCTACATTACTGTAAAAGCATCCTCAAACCCGACCAAACTACACCTAGATGGATTTGAACCCCACGAATTATAGCAAAATACATCTACACTGAAATGGATGCAAGGCATAGAACACTAATAAAACTAATTTTGAATCCAAAACTAACTACGTCCATCCAAGAAGATTTGAACCTATGGTCATGTAGAAAAATTGCATCAATTAGAATCGACATCAACCCAAAATTCACTTCGAACTTACCCTGCTGTGAACCCAAAAATACCTCGATTAGATATACATGACCTACACCGCACAAAGACATCTATTTCATTACCCTCATTGACCCCCACACCCTTGTAGATGCTCAAAAACACCAAAAAGGGCTTAAAACCCCATAAAAGAGCCTAAATAGCTCTCAAAGGGGCTAAAACCTCCAAAAAGGGGCTAAAACTCCTAAAAGCAGCTTAAAACCATAAAGGAGATAAAGAATGGCCTAAAAGGGCTTAAAGTCCATAAAAGGAGCTAAATCCTTGACCAAGGGCTTAAAACCCTAAAAAGTCAGAAAAAGCTATAAATACAAGGGCAGGAGTCACTCTTAAAACACTCCTTCTCTACCTACCATTACTCTGCCTGTATGAGTGCCTTGAGACCCATCTCTCTCAAGCCATTCATCCCTCTCCCTCACTTGCTCCATTAGCCAAATCCCATTCCATAGAGAGGTAGCTTCCTGATAGGGCATGGTGCCCCATTTCATTAAAAAAAAAGGTATAATGTGTATTGCTTGTTAGTAGCTTAGTTTTGTAGATTGTTTTATTTGTAGGTGGTTTTTATCACATTGTTTTGCAGGTTCTCCATTAATAGGATGGAAGAGAAAACCTGCAGGAAAGGGTTAGTGAATCAAGCAAAACCTACAGAAGGAAGGTAGCCATTTCTACACGTAGCCAGGGAAAAAGACCTACTACAGTTTGGAAACCATACCAGGTCGATCCTAAAGGATCCCTGCATTTTTACAGTTTATTTTAAGATTTCTATTGACCTAGTTTATTTCTAGCTTATTTCTAGTTTAGATCTCTGTTTCTGTCATTTACATTTCTAGCTGAGTCCTCTTGAGGCCGACCCAAGCCCGTTCGGCCATAGTACCTGTTACTGTTGGTCATTCCTAGCTTCGTTTTTACAATTTTTCAGTTTTTGTTCCAGGTTGCTCATATCAGGATGAAAAGGGTGACCCAGTCACTCATTTAGCCCCTAAAAGAGCAACCGAGTCCCTCATTTGGGCCTGAAAAGAGTGACTTCACTCTTAGGATCCTGATTGCTCCTGTTTTTGGTTTTTGAGCGACCCCCTCACCTATTTTGGGAAAAAACCAGTGACACCCTCGCTACATTTTCCTCGAAAAGGGTGACATGTCTCTCAAGATTTGGTTTTTTTCTATTCGGACTGTCAGTGTGGCTCTGCCGCCATTGTCCAACAACCTACCTCTTTCTGCAAGTAATTTTGTAGGTTGATGATTTATTTGGTTGGCTGTTAATGCACTTAAATCTATTTAGAGGCTTAGCTAAAGTACTGTAAGTTAGTTTTCAGTTTTTATTGGAAATTAACCCCTTGCCTAGCCCTTCCTCCTCTGCCTAGTCATCACCCTTCGGGATATTCTGGGATAAGACAGAGGGTTGAGAAAGTATACTAATAGGAACTTATCACTACCATTTCTCCATAACCACTAAAAATGGGTGACTTGGAAGGTAGAGGGGGTGGTAGGCCCAGGGGGCCTCACGATGTTCGCGTCCTCCCTGTTGACCAACATTACACTCAGAGAGTGACCTGAGGATCTATGGGTGGGCTTGTCCCACTATGTTGAGAGCCCAACACTCTTTCTTGGTATAGGTGGAATACAAGGACAGGGTAGTCACCTAGCAGGTTTACAATTGTTCAAAATTTAATAGCCACATATTAAGTTTTGTTTAGTTTCAGTTTAGAATTCTGTTTAGTTTCAGTTCTATTCACAGGTTGCCCATGATTCAACCTGCACAACAAATGAGAAAAACATATGCTAAGAAGTATTCATAAACCATGGCTTCCTATTCACAAAATTGAAGCATAATAACAAAAAATAACTCAAAAAATAGAACTCACTCACAAGGCTGCACACAACCGCACCACTTAATCAACCAAAATCAGTTCATGATGCTGAGCCAACCATTAAAATAATCAATTTACATTAATTCAAAACTTTGTAGTTTGAGGACATAAGTCCCTAACTGCCTTAACCATGGGAAGTACTTGGGATTTGCCCTAAAAATCATTGTGAGGAGTACCACAGGAACCCCAAAGTAGCTGGCCACTAAGAGGAATTTCCAAGTGAAACAGACAACAACCCCCACCGATTGACTAGATCTCCTATGAGGAAAAAGACAAGCACTGTCTCCTGGAAGTCTTAGTGGCTGAGTGACCACCTGAAAGCCAATAGGAAGCCACTGAAACTGGAGTTCAAATATTCATTACCAGATTAAACGATTTGATCTACCAACCAGACACAATTGATCCCCCATGCTCTTGTTCACAGCTAAGAGGCGATCCACCATAGTTCAGGTCATTGAACCAACACCATCGAGACCATTCTTGACAACCCTCTACACTGTTGGAATGTCGCATAGCCTTTGACTGGGACTCATACTCATATCAATCTGAGCCATATTTACATACTGCACCATATAGCCCCATGCCTGGTGCAAACTTGGATCCACTTTCCATACTGGTGATTGGCAGTGGACCCAAGTCCATACCTCACACCACCACCAACACCCCTGCTTGCAGTCTTAGCACTGTCATAAGTCAACTACCTCCACCCATACTTACCAGTCAAACTATCCCACCTATCATACATGGGGGCAGTGGCCCTTCTATGACTATCCCCACTGTGGGAAGTCAACCACAAGTGCCCCCAGTCATTCAAGGACATCATGTGCCTACAAACCCCACTACCATTGTCGGTCCTTCCCATATTAACCTTGGGTCAAAACTCCCTTTCATGGAATGCCTCAACTTGCCTGAATTGGCCAGGTTAACCAATGACCCTATCTATCATCAAGCCTTTTGTCCTCCCATGCCAACCAAGATCCCCTCAGACATCCCTATGTTTGAAGGGAAGGCAGGGGAGTGCCCACAAAACCATATAATGATGTTTCACCTATGGTGCTCATCAAACAACATTGCAGATGATTTAATCAGACTTAGGATTTTCCAATGCACCCTCACAGGTGCTGCAGCCAAGTGGTACATTGAGCTACCATACACCAAGTACCCAGACTTCAAATCGAAACTTGTGCAAGATCAAGCTTGATGACAGGATCTTCCTTGACTGGTTCTTAAAAACATTACTGCCACCCATAGCCAAGGACATCACCTCTAAACATCCCCAAATAGAGGAAGAGGCCATCTTGAAGGCCTGACAGTTTGACCTCATTTACGCACAGTTTTGATACCTCTACACCATCATTCCAAATACTCCCCATGTAGGCACCTCCTACCAGGATGCGTCGGGGGAATCCCATCCCGCAGATGGCATCATAAGCTCTATCTCTCATCAATCGTAGCACCACCTGACACCACCTAAGATGCCACCACACCCAAGCAACACCCTTAGTGTTGCCTACCTAAACCAAGCTCCTGACTATTCAAGAATGATGTATCAATTCGGAGCTACAACCTCCTATGCACAACCTCCACCATAGCAGTAGGCCCATGCACCTACTTGGATGGCACAACAATATTAAAGACATATGACTGGATTTGTGGCTCCCCCAGCCCCCCAAGTTTACTATGCACCACTGGTGCAAGCCACTCAAGCCCCTGCCCCAGCTCCTCCAACACCTTTGGGACAAGTCTTCGCACAACAAAACTGTCCCAACCAACCAGCCCCCAACAAACAACAAGGGCATGTCATAAATAACCGAGCCAGGAATCAAGGAAACAACTAACAGCAAGGAGCCGGTCAATAACCAAATCCTCCCAACAACGTCGGGGCAAACCAGCCAGCTCAAAATGACTAGCAACCAAACCCACCTAGACGCAACGCTCTGTTACGCACAAATCAACCATGAAAAATATGTGAGGTCTATGGGAACTATACGCATGAATGCCCCTTCATGGGTCATGCTAAGTAGGCCATTCAGAATGAATTCCAACATGCTACCAATACGCCAATTCTAGCTCAAACCAACCCGACACCACTAGGACCTCCACCTATGGTGCTCCAAAACCCATTACCGCTCCAAGGACTTGTAGGAACCGCACCTTCTCCCCAACCCAATCCCATTGCCTCTGCTGCACCTCTACCAACAGAAATAGGTGTTCACCACCTGCTATCCCTGACAATCGAAGAGGTCAATTTACAGACCAAGAAAAATCATTACAGAGCCAACACCGAACCTACTGACCTAGTAGCGGCATGCACATCCAAAACAACCAACACACCTCTTCACTTGCCCCCTTTTCCCCCACACCCTCCCATATGATGAGTTTCCAACAATGCCACGGCTTGAGCTGCTATGAGCTACAACATTGTTGATGACTTGGCCCAAACACCTATAGCCATGTCCGCTCTCGAGGTACTTAAAAATTTCCCAACACACCAAAAGGCCTTACTAGCCACCCTCGGTGCTGTAGACCCCTCTGACTCCAAGTTGATCATGTTTGACATAGATAACGGAGAACCCCGGATGCCATCAACTATTTCCTTCCAAATTCTGGTATCCATTCAGAATTTAGTCATACACCGGTGCATCATCGACGAGGGGGCATCCACATGTGTTATGTCAACCTTATTCTAGAAGAAACTTGGATCCCTAATCCTGGAACGATCCACCACTACTATACGGGGTTATGATGTCCATCTCACTAAATACCAAGGTATCCTTCCACACGTCCCAATAACATTAGCCAGGAAAATAGTACTGATCGACATAGAGGTTTTCAATGCACAGTTGGACTATAACCTCCTCCTGGGAAGAAGTTATATGTATGCCATGAGAGCCATAGAATTCACTGTTTTTCATCCCATGATGTTACCTCATGATGAGAAAATCATGAAGGTTGACCAATTAAATTATCATGATCTGCATGGGATAACAACACCAGCCAACGCTATCCCTACGGTCGACACTATTGTCAACGACACATCCACCGCCTCATTATTGAATGTGGGCCCTATGTTGTTTACAGACACCTTCATGACAACTTCCTTCCCCTTCATGTCACCACCACCGACACCAAATGAGAATTCATATTTGTGTATGCTCTCATCCAGCACTGCTGCACCTAAACATCAACTGCAACCACAGCCCCAACAACAGCCGCAACATCATCTGCAGCCGCAAATTCATCCGCAGCCGTAACATCAACTATAGTCTCATCTGCAGTATCAACCCCAGCCACAAGTACAAGCGCATCCCCAAACGCACTCACCATGGAACTACTAGAGCTCCTCCCCAGTCCATACAATTCCTTTCCTATTTCCCTCGCATGGCATCATGAGTAAGCCAGTAATGTCTACCTTAAACTTACCCAACTTTAAATTGGGAATTCCCGTGTGGTACCTCAACCCACCAACCCAACCTCTGATGCCCCAATTTGTGTTGATCCCTATTCAACCTATTACTATCAAATTGCGTCCCCCACCTTGCCCGCAAAATCCAATCACTACACCTGCACCTACTATGCCCCACCCAAAAAGGGCCAGGCGCAAAAACACGAAACTAACAATTGAACCCCAACAGATCTTTCCTTGCGTTGTGTGTGATGAATAGGGCCATGCAACTCAAAACTTCCCTGAGATTACCATGCTTTGCGCACATTTGTATTCCATGGATACAACAGAAAACATCCCTACAGTTGATCTCGAGCAGGCCAATAGTGAAGAACAAGTCATTGAGAATGAACCATGCATGCACCCTTTGCAGATTATATGGACATTATTCTCACCATTTCCAGGATTTTTTCAAGTTTTGAACGGCCCTAGACAACCTTCGACAACATGCCCTTGAATCTGAGATCACTCTGATCAAAGAAGTCCACCCCCCACCTCCCTCTTCAGACACCATGTCCATCTACATGATGTCCAGTTCCACAAACCCACTTATCTCCGCAATCACCAGCAATCCATTTGATCTGTCTCATTGTTGTTTTTTCAACGAAGAGGAGATACTTGAAGCCTTAAATTCTTTGGAATACCCTTGAGATTACATGCACCATTGCTCATTCTTCCTCCCTAAAGAACTTGTGTCATAGTCTGACCAGTTTTCTGTTGAAGCAAATGATTTCATTCATGGAAAAGTTGACTGGTTTAAAAATCCCATTCCAGCACTAGATGCCTTCAAAGAAGGGAACATGGCCAATATTTCACCAACAATAAAAATCAACATCTCAACCAATCCTGAGGTTGTTGAGGAAATCATGTTGGGGGCATCCTGCTCATCAGAATAAGTTGCTTCCTACAAAGCACTCTTCCAAGAATTTCGTGACATCTTCGCCTAGTCCTACACCAAAATTTTCGGGTTGGATCCATCCATTATTGAGAGCCACATTGACACATGGCCTGATGTGGTCCCCATGTGCCAAAATAAACGGCCGATTCCATCCCTCCAAAGCTATTGTGATCAAAGCCGGAATTGAGAAGCTGCACAAAGTTGGCTTCATTTACCTCATTTCTTACACAACATGGGTTTCAAATCTCATTCCTATGAATAAAAAATAGGGTACCATACACGTTTGTATAGAATTCCGCGATATGAATTGGGCATGTCCCAAAGACAGCTTCCCAACACCCTTCATTGATCATATCATCAATGCGTTGCGCTGGACATGATATATTTTCCTTCATGTATGGATTTTCCGGATACAACCAAATTCAGATCCAGAAAGAAGATCGTTACAATACTGCTTTTACAATCCCTTGGGGAACATTCGCATATCGAGTAATTCCTTTTGGTCTAAAAAATGCTGGAGCCACCTTCTAGTGCGCCATGATGTATTGTTTCCATGACCCCATCCACATCATATTGGTCTACCTAGATGACCTTACCGCTCGATCACAGAGACGAGTGTAGCACATAGATGACTTGCGACAAGTCTTTTTGCGATGTGGCAAGTACAAAATTCACTTGAATCCCCTAAAGTGCATTTTTTGTGTCCCTGTAGGTCGTCTACTCAGGTTCATCGTATCCCACAAAGGGATAACAGTTGACCCCCTCAAATTTCAAGCTATCCTTGATCTCCCTATAATACAAACTCTACACCAACTGCAGAGCCTCCAAGGCAAGGACAACTTCCTTTGTCATTTTGTACCAGAGTATGCAACAAAATCCCATGGATTTGTATTCCTTCTCCGCACCAAAATCCCCTTTATTTGGCATCAATAAGCATAGGAATAATTTGATGCACTCAAACAAGCGTTGGATTCCCCACCATTACTTTTGACACACGACTTCACCCGAGGCTTCATTCTTTATATGTCGGCCTTGGAAAATGCCATTGCTGGATTCTTGGTCCATGAAGACTATACTTGTTAGTAGCATGTGATTTATTACGTCATCCAAAAGCTGACAGGTCCCCCACTGCGATATTCACCTGAGGAGAAACCGGCCCTCACCGTTGTTTTCTTGTCCCAAACGTTGCACCACTACATCATTGCAAACCATATCTGAGTAGTGGCTGATTCCAACCCAATGTGGTACCTATTAAGCCGTCACCTTCTACAAGGCCGTGTGGCCAAGTGGGTAGTCGTCCTCCAAGAATTCAACTTGGAGTTTGTTTCCCCGAAAAGCACAAAGGCACTAGCACTGGCCGCACTCATGAAATATCTGCCCCATTAACCACGTCACCACCACCTAAGGATGAATTCCTCGATGATTTCTTATTCGTCATATCCATGGAAGACGCATGGTACAGGGACATCCTTCTATATTTACGCACACAAAAGTTTGCAGCCCACTTAAACCGTGAATACAAATGACAAATTCGACATCAAGCTGCTTGTCATCTTCTAATTGGAGATATTTTATATCGTCGAGGCATTGATACCATCTTACGTCGTTGCCTCACCCATGATGAGGCCAAGAAAGTACTTAACGACTGTCATAGTAGAGCTTGCGGTGTCCACTTTTCAGGTCTGGAAACCACCTAGAAGATTCTACATGCCGGCTACTTTTGGCCTTCAATCTCCACTGATTGCATAGAGGCAGTCAAACACTATCTCAGCTATCAGCTCTTTGCACCAAAGGCAAGAATCCCCCCTACACCATTACACCCCGTAGTCACAGTCAGTCCCTCTTGCAAATGGGCAATCGAATTCACGAAAATCAACCCTACCTCGACCAATGGTCATAAATATATCATTATGGTGGTTTATTACTTCACTAAGTGGGTCAAGGCCATACCCACATTTGATTGCAAAAGTGAAATGGTGGCACGTTTCTTATTTAACCATGTCATTTCATGATTTGGTTTTCCCAAATAGTTGGTCTCAGACCATGGTAAACACTTTGAAAACACTGTTTGGACTGAGCTTTCAACCATGTTGAAATTTGAACACCATTACTCATCTTCCTACCACCCCCAAGGCAATGGCCAATTTTAAGCAGTCAACAAAATGATCAAAACAATGCTCCAAAGGATGGTAGGAAACCATAAAACCAACTAGCACCACATGTTGTTTTACGCCCTATGGGATTATCGCACATCCACAAAAACCACAACCAGTTTCACCTCTTTTCATTTAGTACATGGCGTTGAATCAGTACTCCCTATAGAGTTCCGGATCCCATCTCTCTGCCTCGTGGTAGAACTCCTTCCTGATACTTTGTCTTTGGAAGAACGAGTCCTCCAACTTCAGCAAACCATAGAAGACCATCAGGCTGCCCTCCAAGCCATTGAAGTAGCAAAAACACTGTAAAAATCCTATTACGACTCCCATGTCCACCCTCACACCTTTAAAGAAGGTGACATGGTTCTGGTTTATGACCAAGCCAACGATAAGTTGGGCAAAGGAAAGTTGGATCAATGTGGTATGGCCCATACATCGTCCATTGGTTGCCTCAAAAAAGGGGCATACATTCTTGTTGACTCTGATAGAAAACTCTTGGAGAACCCCCGTAACAGTCTCTACCTCAAGATATTTTATGCTTAACATCACCACTTGAATTTCACATTGTACGTTGAGCTAGCTCTGAACCCATAGGGCCCCTTTTGGTCTAGCTTTTCCCTGTGCATCACTACACTAGGGACAACACTATTAGCTACTAGTTAGAGTCATCCGGAGTCTGTTTAAGACACCTCTCAAACCTCTAGGTTTGGTTTTCTGTCCTCTATATTTTAATGAGATCACAGTCTCATGATCAGTAAGTAAGTTTTGGGGCCACTTCCTGAGAGTTACCTTGGTTTACATACCACTTTGTTATACAAATGTCTCTAGACCTATACTTGTGTCATATGCTAGTCTCCGGACTTATACTAATAGTCCAATTTTTCCACCCCAAGTTGGTATGGGTTGGTAACACAAGAATCTCCTGACCTCTGTCTGAGAGCCACCTCGGTCTACGTGCCTCTACCGTGATCCATCCTGTGCATCTATTGGTATGTTCAAGTGACACCTACTCCATCCATACTGCATGGATGACCTTTGGACCATTGTCCATTGTCCCAAAAGGGGGGCACCATCAATGCCCCCTCGATTGGTTGACCATACTAGATTTTATGTTAAGCCCTTTTTTGACTCCTAAAAGAATGAAAAGATCGCTGAGAGCATTTGATTCCTCTCGCTCGTTAAAGTACCGAAAAGGGCATCTGCATAGCTTTGTTTATCTCCTTTTGTGAACCATGTAGACTACCATATGAAAAGGACAACCTTGACACATTCAAGCTAAGACCATTCCCCTCTGCATCCTTTTATGATTTCTCGAGCAGAGGGGCTGAAATTTACAAAAAATATCACCATGTCTTGTCTTTAATATCTTTTCCATCCTTCTCATCAAGAAAAGATCATCGAGCAAACTTGGTCTTGTTCATGCTCATAAAAGTATCTAAATGACCATCCAGTCAGTACAGGATTAACCTTTTTCGGCTTGATTGAACTACCAACGGTAAAGAAGTCTCCCATCCCCCAAATATGGGAAAGCTCTCTTATGCACACTTTCAACCTTTTTAGGGCACAGGGGACTATCAACAAAAAATATACCCCATTGGAGTCTTCTTCATGCTTTCAGACTCTCTAAAATTGAAAGCACCATCAAGCATTTACTTTCTTGGGCTCACTAAAAATCCATGAGATTGTACCACAATGGTGTCTTCAGACACCACCCCGTATATAAAAGTTCGATAGCATTCCCACTTTGGGTCGCCTTTGTTCACGGTATTATGAGATGTGCCTTCCTTGGATCCCATCAATACTAAAAGTGTCTACCTCCCCCAAGTATTTCCCATCTGCAGTTTCATCCCGGATATTATAACTATGATCCCTTTCCCATGAGTCAGTTTCATTTGCTGCCTGGTCCTTCTTGTTGTCATACTCTGAACAAAGGATGTTTGAGTCCCCCGTGATTCCCTAACCCTATTCCCTATTTCAGTTTGTCAATACCCAGATTTTCTCACACCTTTGGTTATCTCCCCCACGCTTCTGGTCAAGGAAACACCATTTCCTTGGTCAGTTGCAGGTCTCCCTCTGTCGACGATAACACATATATTCCATAGGATAGACCTAGAGGTCCCTGTATCATGGTTTCATTAACCTCATTGATGAGTTGCTTCGACCACTTGAGAGGAGTCCTTAGTGCCTCTCAGGATGGTTGTCTCACGTGCTGGACTCTAGCTACATCATCGCACCGTTGAGATTTGTATAGGGTATTGGTCTATGTAGTATTTGGTCGAAGAACCTAGATATCACCTGACTCTGGCACATTGATGAGTCTATTGAGGGACCCAAACAGGTTCATGTACCTCATGATTTATGGGTTGCGTTGGATATAGTGTTTAGAAGCCACAAAATAGGGCTTCGGTATAGATTCATTATTGATGCAACATATTGTACCTCGGAGACTCTAACACTCCATGTCAGTAAGTCCTTACAATTATGTACACTTCTAGATCCAACAGATCATCAGTTGTGAAGATATATCATTCCATAAGAATGCCACAAGTTCGATGTATCGATTCTTCATATCTGTATTGTATTCAACCTCTTAATGAGGCCACCACTATGTAACATTAGTTGTATATGATCGACTCTTTCATTTGAGAGCATAGATCGCAATATTATTTTGACATTGTTACGAGCATGGGTATGCCTGCCTTGTCCATATACATGTCACACATTATTTGTATCTCACCCATTGATGGGAACCATATTAATACAAAAACCAAAATCCACCATGTCCCAACCCAGGAAGCACCACCTCTCCATAGAAAATCCTATGATGTTCATCGGCCATACGATGAGCTCTTGCCCTCACACATCAGGGGGCAATTTGTTAACCCAAAAAATACCCCAATTATCTCTACATGACCTACACCACACAAAGACATCTATTTCATTACCCTCATTGACCGCCACACCCTTGTAAAGGCTCAAAAACACCAAAAAGGTCTTAAAAACCCATAAAAGAGCCTAAATAGCTCTCAAAGGGGCTAAAACCCCTAAAAGAAGCTTAAAAACCCTAAATGAACTAAATAATGATAGAAAAGGGCTTAAATTCCAAAAAAGGGGCTAAAGCCTTGACTAAGGGCTTAAAACCCTAAAAACTTAGAAAAAGCTATAAATACAAGGGTGGGGGTCACTCTCAAAACACTCCTTCTCTACCTACCATTACTCTGCCCTTATGAGTGCCTTGAGACCCATCTCTCTCAATCCATTCATCCCTCTCCCTCACTTGCTCCATTAGCCAAATCCCATTCCATAGAGAGGTAGCTTTCTGCTAGGGCATGGTGGCGCATTTCATCAAAAACAAAAGGTATAATGTGTATTTCTTGTTATTAGCTTAGTTTTGTAGATTATTTTATTTGGAGGTGGTTTTGCTCACATTGTTTTGTAGGTTCTCCATTAATAGTGTGCTACAAGTTTTGCTTGGTTCACTAACCCTTTCTTGCAGGTTTTCTCTTCCATCCACAGAGACCCTATCCTTCCATCCTATATATGGAAGGTAGTCATTTCTGCACATAGCCAAGGCGAAATCCCTACTACACCTACTATTAAAACATTGCACCTCAATAGTTTTCGTGATCCCTCTTAGTACTTAATATATTTGGGGTTCAGATAAATCTAAGATAGTGTAAGTGTCAGTTGTTTTTATTAATAATAAGAGAATAGAAATTCCTCAATCACTCATGGTTTCAGATAACATGCCACTTATCTTGTTACATGCTTATAGCTCCATTGGCATGAAACAAGTCATATGTCTAGGGATATGTTGAAAATGCTTCACACCTACATCCAACAAGACATCCATTAATGTTGAAATGCCTCCATATGGTTCTTCCATTGGATAGATTACCTAAATAATGAAACACTTAAGGTACCTAAAACTTTGTTGAAAAATGGAAGGGGCATAACAGTACTAATATGTTCCAATTAATCCTTGTTCATATATGACATCGAGTGTGTTTTTTTTAACATCTGATGGAACCTCATTCATATCCCACATAAGGTCATTGGCCAAGGAAATAGCATGTCACACTAAGACGTGTAGGATTCCTTTAACACGTGCCATTTTTTGGACATGTGTCAAGCATATGTCCAACATGTGCCTTAGTAGTGTCCCAAGATATCAGACACTCGCATAGAAAAACAGGATTTGTGGGGAAATAGAAAACTATCTCCTCTTAATTTATCAATTTCAATTATAGAGAAGATGATCAACTATCTAACATTGTGCAGGTGAAGGCTAAGAACCATATTTGAAAGGATTCTAGGAGAGTCAAAGGCATGCTAGATTTCTAGATTTGTTTTCTTCAATAACGATGTTTTTCTTCATTCAAGCCATAGAAATCATGGATCAATCATCAATGGAAATTGGTAAAGGTCAAAGGAAAGGGAATAATGTCAATTTTGGTGCTACCCCATCCTCCTCCATGTTCATCTATCGCTATTATTGCTCCATCTTTTGCAAGTCCCACTATAGGTCGAGCTTTAGGTCCTGCATAACTAACTAACTTTTGAGGGACCCCTGAAATATTGCTAAAGGCATTAAAACCTATATTTGATATAAAACTAGTTGGGGCTTGTGGTATTAATAATACTTTGGAAGTTTTACATAAATATGTTTCCTTTTAACTTTCTATTGGTGTATCATCAATTTTTACCTTCAATGAACCTATATTTGTAAAAATTCCCATGGTATTTCCTGCAAGATGACAAGTTTGTGCTTTATTTTTTCCGATTGATAGGTAATAAGTATTATCTCTATCCCTTACATTTAGATGTTTTAATTCTTGTCCAATCGAACTAGAATCATAGAGTGGTGATCAAAGGTAGGGAATGCTTTAGAGAATATATGGGCATCAATGCTTTATTTACCAACTTCATTTCCCAATACTTTAGAAGGTGTGGTAAAATATGTAGATACCACATTTCCATCTAATATAGATTTGTTTGCACATGCTTATATTGAAAGTAACTTACATTCAATATCCATTGAGCTTGTAAGGTCTTTTATATCTTCATATACCTTCGTATCAATATAGCCACATTGGTTGTTGGGAAGATCATTGCTCCCAAAAGTTTCTTCCACTTTTTTTTTCTATATTACTCAATGTATTGTCTAACTGTGGTGATTCCAATGTATCCATGGATAATTTTAGGGGCTATATATATCCCATGGGCTATATTAAGGGGGTTACAAAAATTTCATGGGCTATTTTCTTATATGGAAAGAGTTTTTTCAGCTAAAATATATTTAACCAATATTTATTAGAAAACAAAATAAATCCAAAATGAATATCCTCCCATATAGTAATGAGGAAAATGAAAAAAACTATTTTCGCTCTAGCAAAATCTCCCTCCAATCTATCTTTCGCCCTCAAATTCTAGATAAAATCTAGTGAAATCACTCCTCCCCCAATTTTCAGTAATGGAGTTTCCCAAGGGTTATTTCTCCCTCTGTTTTCCTTGTAATTCAGACATATGGTTGCATTCACCTATATTTTTAGTCAATTTCATGTGAAACCTTCTTTGAGCCCTCGATTTATAGTATTGGAGGGAAAATCAGGGGCTATTTTGTTCTATATAAAGGCTACAATGGTTCATGGTTCACCCACATCAGGTTGCGCTTGCAGGGTGAATGTTCTAGTTCATGTGATTCCACTTTTCATTTTTATATTTCTCGACATTTTAATCTTCACATAACATCTCCATTGTAGAAAGCTTAGGTCTTGAAAGGGAATGCAACACATGTAGTTTATCAGAGACTAGAAAATCACATCACACTTTTTATCCAATAATTAATGTGGCATTCTTTTTATCCACGGTTACAATAGATTATTATATTTTAAATTTAACTTTTATCATGTTGTTTATCATGATTTTTATCATGGATGCTTTGGAGGCCTGTTAAATTCTAGGGCGGTCTTGATTCTTAGGGATGATTCGACGTTATTAGTGTTTTATTCTATCCTAGGAGCATTGGTTCTGTTAAAGTGTTATAGAGATACAAATATATGATTTATTTTATTCCTTGTCATGTTTAAACAATCGATTGACATTTATATGTTTTTAGTGGGTGTTACTCTTGATGGAGAGACACAACATGGGTTTTATATATTCTAACTAAAGTTGACCCAGTTGTTTAAAACATGCTTTTATTAGGATATTTCTCTATAAGTAGTATTGGATCTAAGGCATTATTGAGAGTGTATATGTTCATATTTTATGTCTATTATTATTGATGTTTGGGATTATTGTAATATAAATGAATGTACACTGATTATAATGGCGAGGCTATAGTGGAATGGACATTATTTTGGTTTTATTCTTGTAGAGTTGTCCAAAGCATACTACTATATTATTTTATTTGTATTGATAATGTTGTGATTGGTATATTTTTTTATTCGTATTCACAAGTTTGTCAAAAAAAAATTTAACCTAAATTTGTTGGGTTCGGTACTTGTGTTACAATATTTTCTTTTTTATAAGGGTCATTTATACGTAAAATGTTTTTTGGTGATTTTTTTTATGCGTAATTGCTAACATCATCCAAAAATGGATCTAGTTTTGTATGATAAATATATGATTTAGTTGGAACATGATACTTGATTTCCATCGTGAATGCATATAATATGTATAGGGAATGTTTGACATGAGATGTAGACATTATGCTATTTAATATCTAGTCTTTTGAATTCAATGATGGTGCTAAAACAATTTTACCAAATTTTGCATTCTTTCAAAAATTTCAAGGACATGGATACAAACAAATCCTCAGTTTATCTACGAAAAAATAGTCTTTAATGACGTAGTTCTACTGATATGTGTGATGATCCATTAATGTGATTGATATTGTTGTTAGTGTATGCTCTTATTTGTAATAACCATTTCAAGTTTCTAACTAACTCTAAAAATTCTAAACCAAATGATATAATTCATACATTGATTGTCAACAAAAGAAAGGAAAACATGGCATTCGTATCTCTAAATAGATACACATGTTATTTTTTTCTTAGAGGGTAGCTTAAAAATGAGAGATTTGGAAAATAAGATAATTGGAAATTCATACACTATATTAAGGTTGTGGGTTTCAATAATACTCCATGTTGTAATAATGGTTCGTGGGTGCCATAATCACTCCACAGTGTAAAGTGTTCAATTCTATCGGTTTGTCAGTATATCAAGATTTGGGTCCACACTTGTCCATTGGACCAATAAGGGATGAGATAAAAGGTGGAGTCCCTACTTTCCCTAAATCTAGTTAGTGTAGTTGTGTTTCACCAATAACTTCAACTATGAGTGGCTCAATACTCCTTGTGAAACGTATAAATAAATCCATCCTCTCCTAATTCATGCATTTGTTCATTTGAGGGTCTGGGAGTTGATAGATTCGAGCTCTGGTATATGCTCTTCTATTTCACTACCTTAGTAATATGCATAATCAAAAGCTAAGTCTTCCTAGAAAAAGATTCACCAATATGATACAAGATTTTATAATTTGATGAAATATTTGCCAAGTTTTTACAATATTTTATTATTCAGTGGAATATTTGCCAAGAATTTAAAATATCTTCTAATTTAGTGAAAGATTAACCAAGATTTTATAGTATTCTATAATAGAATGAAATATTAGCCAAAAAATTATATATACATATGATATTATTGAAAAAATAGACTTCAATTTTTCTTATATATTAGGGAGATTTTCCCATTTATTATACATATAAATTTTGTGGTTGTTCTTACAATTATCCCTAAATGTATCACTATGTCGCCTCCTATACCCATGAGCAGGTGGATCTAACCCCTCCACCCTTCCCCTGCGCCACTGGTACCCTGCTAGAGGGTGTGGTCCCACATCTGCACATGCACACACTATGTCATCAGTTTCTATCACATGTATGCTCTAGATAACACAATGCTAGTAAACTATATATGACTGAAACCACAAAGAGTCGTGTATATATACCATCAGGTCCCTAGACCTATCCTAGAGGTCGAGGCATCTCCGGATCTCCTCAACAGTCCATCCCCGCATATGGATAATCCTCTATGAGGATAGGAATTTGTCGCCACTATGAAAAAATATCCCATGTGAGGAAATGAACTAGCAAGTCGCATCCCTCCCTAATCATAATCTCATAGCATCGCCTCATGCGAGGCTCACGAGGTCCCCCGTTGTGCATTTCTAGATGTCCTCGTAGTGTCAATAGTTGCTCACAGAAGAATAATGAGCACAAAAAGGAGGGGAAACAAAAATCTCCATCCACCAAGCTATCATGGTTCATCCCATGCCAAATTGATGTCAAGTACATCTGGGCCCAACCATTGTAGGTTCCCCTCAACACACTCTCGACCATGAACAATTGTGCACCTGAGATCTTGTAAGGATATTTCAATCCCAGTATCTGTAGCACCATCATTACTACTGCCTGAGTCTCTAGAGTCTCGATGTCACACGCCAAAATGTCTGATGCATGCACATAAGCTGAGGCATAGCATTTCCTGGAACACAAGTCATCCATTAACACCCCCCTCAGGAGCTTCTACAAGATATCGTTGATCATGCCCCGTAGTGGGAGGCTAGCTAGAAAGAACATGTCTCAGAGGGTGATCTCTATTCACTTACCCTGTATGATGAAGCAGTCTAAGTCTCTATCCCATAATCTCACCATCTTGCTCAGGAGTAGCTTTGTTGAACGCATTAGGGGGATTTGGAAGAACTTCAACATCCCACACCAGGCGAGCGTATCCTACACTGCTCCATCCTACTCCACCTCATCTCTCAGGTCCTCGATGTCTCTCTCTCACCATTCGACTCTAGGAATCCTACACATCCAAAAAGTCCCTGTTAGACCCAGTTCAACAACATTTTCCATTCGGTGCTAGGTCATGCATTTCAGACCCTTTTGTACGACACAAGTCATGCAAAAACACTTGACAGGTGCGACCAGGTCGCTCCTGTTTGGCCTAGGTGGGGCTTGGGTCGCTTATGATTTAGGTCTTGTTGATATAGGGGCATCATGGGTTTCTTTTATATTAATTTTTGTAACTAATGTGGAGGAATAAATATGACCTGATAGACATTGGGCACAAATATCATTTCTAGTGGCATCTATAATGCCATAAATCTTGTGACCATTTTCACAAGTTCTTGCACTATTAGGAATTCCACAAAAATATTTTTATCTACTTTTCTTGCATCATCATCCTCATCAAAATATATTGAATTGCCATAAGTAATGGCCAAAATATCTAGAGGTAACACTTGAGGCATTCCTGAAGCACTACAGAGAGAGAATGAATTTGCCATGCTTGCATCATTCAAAATTGATAAGTTTGGGGACTCAAAATGCCCAATATCGATTGAATTAATATTCTCAACAACATATCCAAAAGAATATGTGTTTACTTTTTTCATTATCTGTACCAGGTGAGTTCTCTAGACAAATGATAGAAGACAAGTACTTTGAATTCCCTTCACAAGAATTGTTCTTGCAAGGCAGAAATACATTCTTTAAACAAGCTACTGCAATGTTTGCTCTATGTTTGAATTGCCATGATGTCATTATGTCATCTCATAAATTGTTCTTGTAGAGGTTTGTAGCCAAAATGTTTTTCATGATGGACAAGTTTTGAAAATATACAAGAATGAGTTTGTGACCTTCCTCATCTTACAAAATGGTATATACAATTATTTTTGTAGTAAATGCTAATGAAGCTCCAAGGTTGTAAATTTTTACATTTTCAAAGTCCATACCACTCTTTTCAACTATAATTGGTGATTCTACAAGAACACAACGAAATCTTGTGATATCATTCAGTCTTTTTTTTTTCAGAGGAAAAAATACTAGACCTTGATATTCTATTAAAGAAACAAAGGACATCATATACATTCATCCAATACATGGAATATGTCAAGCATCCGCAAATGCAGAAACATTTGGGGATCTCTCTGATAGCTGTAATTTCAAAGAATTCCAGTCATCCAACCAAAATGGGGATAGAAAAGCATAAAGTCTGCTAAGGGCAGACTTTTCTCATCATTCCTGCAGAAACAGGTCAGAAATCTATCTGATATAATTCATGAGAGACCAAAAAACATATGAATCAGGAGCATAACAAGAAGGCTGATAGGAACATCCATGTCAGCAGAAGAACAATTCATACAAAATGTAAGCATGTGCCTCATAAAGAGAGTAAAAGGGAAAATCACGGCACAAGCTAGAACAACTGAAATATCCCATGATCAATGATCATACCATCCAAAGATTCAGAAAATTCCCCATGCCCCGGGGCCAACGAAAGACCCTGTTTGGAGAGACTGTCAGTCTTCTGGTTATGCTCATGATAGATATGATTGATGGTCACTGAAGGGACATGATACAGCAGAGAAATAATGTCATCACACCAATGACTTAGAAGAGGGGCGTTCAATGAAGTAGTTATGTTCACCCAAGAGACGGTAACCTGTGAATCCCCAAATACAGATATGAGAGGGATCCCCAAATGAATGGCAACCAAAAGAAGTACCCAAAGAGCCAGAAGCTCTGATCTATTGTTGGTGCTTCATCCACATCCCAAGGAGTAACTGATAAAATAAGAAGGACTCATCAAAATCACAAATCCTGCTCCCCCAGAGTTTCCAGCTGCCGCCCCATCAAAGAAACCACAAGGGTAATCAATCTTCGGGACCGGGCCAATGACCCTAGATTTTTTCTTTTTATTAGGAATAGGATACATAAGCAAGATATCATTGATTTTCTTACGTAGAACAAAAACAGTGGCCAAATTATTGTAAAAAATGCATCGATTTCTCTATTTCCATATGCACCATAAATAGAATAGTTGCAAATAATGATAGACAGAGTTTACCTGAGTATTGATGAACCACTGTTCAAGAAAAAAACTGACTTGTATATTCGAAGTAGAAGGCAATCCATATCCTTCACCAACAGTACAATAAACACTTCGAGAGAACTTACAGTCCATAAATAGATGCTGAGATGTGTCTTCCCCATTCCGACAAAGAAGACATAGGCTTGGACCCTGTCTTCCTCTGCGTTGAATCTTATCCCACGTTAATACTCGATCCTTTATCAATAGCCAGATGAAACAACAAATTTTTATTGGAATATTCAGTTTCCATAGAAGACTAAGGACCGGTGACTGTCTCGAAATGCAACAAGTAGAAGCAATACAATCATAAACATGTGCTGCAGATAAAGCCCCAATATACTTATCATGTGACCATAAGAGGGTATCACATTGTTCAGTGAGTCGAATTGTACTGAACTCCAATATTGCAGTATAAGCATCCGACTAATGTTTCCAATTCCCCACCAGGTCCAATTCCTCAGCCATAAACCAATAATTTTGTGCACATGAAGTAAGGTTCCTGGCTTGATCTAGTGAGAAAATACTAAAATCTTCCAGGTATTCCCTCAAGTCTTGAGTGAGAGAGAAGGGAGAACCTAAACCAACAATCGGGTCTATTCCAATCCGGACTGCCAAGCCCTTACCCATCAACCATGTAATACCACTACCCAGCCAGGAGAGAGTAAGTAGGAAACCCTTCCAAATCACAGAAACCCCTCTGACAGAAAAGGATTTATTGTGTAGCCAAGTAGCCACTGGAATATTTTTAAGTATTTCACAGAGATAAGAGAAGACCAAATGCCAGTCCCATTTATAGCCATCCAAAAACTTTTAAGATGAAGAGAAGGACTGAACCAGTTCAAATGTTTAATACCCCATCCCCCCTAGGAAGTCGATAAGGACAAAGAATGGAAATCAACGAGATGGAACTTCTTGTTATTCACTTAAGAACCCCAGAGAAAGGATAAAATCATACCTCTTAGCTTGTCAAGGATGGATTGTGGAATAGGGGCCAAGGCCATCCAATAAACAGGCATGCTGGAAAGGACAACTCTAATCAATACTAGTGTTCTCCCCAACGACAAGAGACGAAAGGTCCAATGATGAATTCTTTTTTCAAATCTTTGAATGAGCCAATTCCAGTCCTTTACCAAATACCCAAGAGGTTTTAAGTAATAACCCAAATAATTAAAACCTTTGGTAAGATGCTCAAATTTTAAAGGAAGAGTCCCAGCAATCCTGTTCATAAGTCCATCATCCAAATTGTTGAACAAGAAGCATGATTTTTCCATGTTGATCTGCATTTCGAAGGCTTCACAAAATGTATCCAATATGACTTTGAAAGAAACCCACTCATCAAAATATCCATAGCCGAACATGATAACATCATCAATGAAGAGTCGATGTGTCAGAGAGAGCTATGGAGAGATCTTTATACCTCTGATCATCCCACAATTCTTTGCATCCTTGATGAGCAAACTCAGTCCTTCGATGACCAAAATAAACAACAAAGGGGACAGTGGACACCCCTACCCGATGCCACGGGAGGCAGGAAAGAATCGTGAAGGAGAACCATTGACAAGAGGAGCAAAGTTTGCTGAGGATAAACATCCCAAAATCCAGTTAGTTCCTGCGAGTGGAACACCAATTTGAAGAAGAATGATTCTAAGATAAGTCCAATTCACCCTATTGAAAGCCTTGGAAAGATCCAGCTTAAGAATAAGTGCAAAACGATTTTTTGTTTTGACAGTGTGAAGGACTTCCTGAGTAATTGCCAAAGGAGCAGTAATCTGTCTATGCTTCAGAAACCCAAATTGCTGAGGAGAGATATGCCTATCTAGAAAAGGCTTGAGTCTCTGAGCTGTAACCTTAGAAATCAATTTGTATACCAAATTGCAGAGAGAGATGGGCCTAAAATTAGAGAAAGTGGAGGGGTGCTCTTTTTAGGGATAAGGGAAATGAATGTGGAATTCAAAGAAGGAGTGACCCAGCCTTATTTTCTAGAGGTTTCCACCAAATCCAACAGTTCTAGCCCCAAAATATCAAAAAAATCCAAATAAAATTCTACAGGTCATCCATTCGGACCTAGGGCCTTATCTTTCTTGAAGGATTTGAGAGCTGTTTCAATTTCCTCCAAGAGAATCTGACTGGTGAAAGACTCCCTCTCCTCAACATTAAGAAAAGAGGGGAATAGACGAACAACTTTCATTTGAGCTTCAATATTGGACTGATGATCATCTTGAAAGATATTCCTGAAATGACGAATCCCTAATTCCTTAATGCCCAATTCTTCAGTGATCAGATTTCCCGACTCATCTTCTAGACCCCAAATAGTATTATGATTTTTCCTGGCAGAGGCCACCACATGGAAAAACTTAGTGTTAGAATCCCCCTGAGAAGCCCAACTCAATATACTTTGGAGCCTAGTAGATTGTAGTTCATGATCTCTCCAACACTGAAGCTCATGTTTAAGATCCCGAAGCCTGGCAGATTCTCGAGCACAAAGAATACCAGAAAAAGAAGAATCCAGAAGACCTCGAATCTCTTCCTCAATAAGAAGAGAACGCTCCTTCTTCAAAATGGTCTTTTCCCTGATCCACACTTTGACCTTTCTTTTAAGTAAGCGCAGTTTCTACGCGAAATTTGACATACAATCCAAGGGATCAGATGGAGTGAGAAGAGGCCATTCTGACTTGACCATAGAAACAAAGTCCAAATCAGACAACCAGGAGTGATTAAATTTGAAGGGTAGAGGACAGGATATAGGGTTATCCATCCAATCAAATATAACGGGATAATGATCAGAGATGACCGAAGGTTGTGCCCATACCCGGTACCTAGAAAGGAGACTTACAAGATTGAAAGAGAGCATAAATATGTCCAACCTCTTACTAATGCCATCGTCCCCCACCCTACCATTACACCAGGTTGGCCCAACACAGGAAGGGGAAATATCTACAAGATGATGGTCAAAGATTTTTTTTTTTTAAAAGGACCAAGAGGATCAGGGATGGCCTTAGAGCCCCAAATCTTAGATCCATTCAGAGTAAGGTTCAAGTCACCTGCTAGTATCAGGTTGGGAATGGAGAGAAGACTGCCCAGAACAACCGAGTCCCAAAACTTTTCCCGATGAAGATATGGACCGCAATAGTTGAGAATGGAAAGAGAAATGTTAGAACCCCTAAAGCTATCCTTGAGAAGAATACCTGCTAGTGTGTGGAAGGCATTGCATTTGACATGATGAGGATTCCAACCAGAGAGAATCCCCTTGGAAAGACCAGCGGAGCTATTAGTGCAAAAATCCCATCCAGGACAAAGTTTGGAGAAGGCAAGTAGTGCAGGGTAAGTACTATTCATAATTTCCTGAAGCAAAATGATATCAGGCAAAAGAGAAGAGAAAATATGATGGGGGCCTTTTTGTTTATCCAAGCCCCCTAAGCCTCGAACATTAAGAGAGAGAATACGCATCAGGAACCATTCTGAGGGGGGGTCAAGGCTCTAAGGACCCTAAGGGGAGAGGATAGATTTTTTCGAGCAGCATTCTTGAGTCTAGTGGACAAAGGAGTGAAAGGAACACAGTCTGAGTCCAGAGTCCCCGAAGTTGATTTTTTTCTTTCTTCCTTATAGTAATGTTCTCAAACCTGGTAGAGTCAAGGGGGAGGACCAAAGGGGAGAGTGGTGTTTTGGTAGAAAATATCTCTAGGGACCTTTGCAGGGAGGGGTCAGCAAAGGACAGAGAAGTTGCAGGGCTCCTAGAAGGAGAGGGAACAACAATTTTTCGAGGACCAGTTAGAGGTGGAAAATCTGAATCCAAGAAAATAGGAGGAGAGAGGGGTAACGAGACCAAAGTGGAGGGGACAATGATTTGGTTTGATTTAGGTGTAGGAACCCCAATATGATTAGAATCAGAGGTATGAATAGGAGAAGGACTAGGAACCCGAGGAACATAGGTCTCTATAGCAGCAAAAAGTTCAGAACGACCATCCACCAAATCCATTAGAGAGAGCTCATGTACAGAAGCATCTTCAAATAAAGAACATGCATTATATAAATTACCTAGATCAGGAGAGCAACGAGAAGGAGATGAACACCTCGAAGAGGGAAGGACCAGCAAGGGGATGGGAGAAAGTAGAGTAGCAGGCGAACGAGAGTTCTTATAGGAACAGAACCCTGACAAATGACTGGGAACTCCCTGTGAATATGTCCAACATCCTTGCAACAACTACACCTAAAGGGGATGTTAAGATAGTCAAGGCGCTGTGAGAAAAGCCTTTCATGACAGAGGATTTCTACCTTAGTCGGAAGCCCCTCGGAGATGTCTAATTCCACTAGAATTTTAGCCATATGCTTGTCATAAGCATTCATGAAATCATCCTCGATGGAGACAAAACGACCAATGGTATTATCAATACCCTCCAGTATGGGACGACACCAGAGAGGAAAGGGTAGTGCCGGGAGCAAAAACCATAAATGTCTCTTCCTAATACGCTCCCTGAGCAGATCAAAATTGACGTGCCATCGATAAAAAACTATAGAACCTCCACCAATATGCCACATAGAGTTCTGAATAGTTTATGCGTGGGAGTCTTCCAAAAATACTATCACAACCCACCCATGAGCCAGCAGACTAATTGTAGGAACATAGGAGATGAGTATCTTCCAGTGCTTGGAGGCCTAAGACACCCAATCCTGCTTACCCCTATGATAGTATTCCAACCTGCCGATGAGTGCCCGGGAGCACAGAGCTTCGACACGATGCATATAAACATATTTTCCCATAACAAAATAGAGCTTTCCATCCAATACTTTAAGGGCTTTGGATTTCCTACAATGATGGGAGTGAACATGTGAGGAGGTGGCAGCCCCTGACGAGGGTTTTGTTGTCGCATCCATAATCACCGGCAAGTAAGAAGGACTAGTGGATACTGACTGTGAAACCCTAGCCCAAAAGTCAACTAGGCATATCAAGCCAAGAAGAAAATACACAAACCCCAGATAGGAGAAACCCTTCAGAGAAGAGAGGGTTATCTAAAAATCCAGGAAGACCACCGGTTAACCTAGGGTTAGAGCCAAAAACAAAAGAGAAAAGGGTGATGTGTTACAAAACCCCAGAGCACTGACAAAAAGAATGGACATCATCCCAGCTGAGTATTAACCAAAAGGAAGCATCCAAAGAAGGCATAAAGTCAACCCAAAAATCACGGGAATAGTATCAGGGTGGCACGCAAAGGAAACGTCGTAAAACCAATTCAAAGAACCCAAAAGACGTCAACCCCAGTGCTTCATGGAGATAGACAAACAAACCGGGAAGGGTTAAGATAACACCGGCTAAATAAAAACCCAACAATTCCCACTTTTTTTATGACTGGTTGGTACTAGTCCTTTGCAAAGAGGAGGGACTCCAGTCGCTGGTGCATACAGGGAAAAAGACACAATCGGTAACGAAGAAAAATCCACCATAGCAAGAAACCCAACAAAGGCTGGAAATAAAACCCACCCCGGAGAGGAAAGACAGGATAAAATACCCCAAGGACAAGAAATCTTAAACAAACAAACCAAAAACAACCCAGTACCTGCAAAAAGAAGGGTGAAAGAGAATATAAAGGAGACTCCATGAGTAAGCCTACTCACGGCAAGGGTCTCAAAACTAGACAGGAAGAATTGCTCCGGCCGCCTGTCCATAGCTGGATACCCGGTCTAATCAATGCTCATTGATGTTTACCGATATCATTCATTTTATAATAATTAAATGTCACAGGATGGGATTTCCAAAACGTAAATAAGTCCAAAGATGCAAACTTCCCTCTAGATTTTTTATTTATTACATGAAAATTATTCCAACAATCAATTCTTGTAATTAGAAACGTAAAAATAAAAAATGGAGGAAATTTGTATGGCAATTATTCATAAAATGGAGGAAATTAATGTGGAATTAGAAACCTTACGTGAATAGGTAGTTGTAATTGCACCACAAGCAACATCACAACTGAGACTCCATGTGCCAAAAGCCTAAAAATATTTTTGGTTAGGTTTATTGTAAGAAGGCAAGAGTATCTTAGCTGCTTCCTCACAAGGTTGTATTACAACTCCACAACTCCCAAATCCCAAAAAATCGACATGCAATGTAGGCAAATGGACCTGTATTTGGGTTCATGTTGGTGGAAGATATTACCCTCTTAAATACTTTCCTTTGTCTATGAATATTCTCAATATAAAATGACAGATTTTTATTCTTATCATTGTTGGACAAAGAAACACCAATATTTGTTTTACTTGAATCCTTTTGCAATATTTTAGGCGACTTCCATAAATAATGTCTTCATTTCTACCCGATGACCAAACTATGATTGCAATGTTGATACCTTCAATCTGCTCAGATCATATGATGTTGTGTTGTATTTTGTTTTGAGTGTAGATAAACAAAAAGGAGAATATGGAAGGTCACATGAAACATTTGTAGAATTCCATAGAGTGGGATGGCAAGTAGTTGATTTTTCTTGATCACATCATTTACAAAACTTCTCTTGAATACCATTTACCCTTCACCTTTCTCCTATTATTTAAATCAACGACTATGGTGACTATGGTGTTGAGATGCTACATCCTCATGTATCTTTCATGAGAAATTTAATTCATAGAATTTCCATTTGATAAGAATCACACAATGTATGGAATGCAAAAGAAATAAAATCAAATGGAATAAGAGCTTCATATGAGATTAGATATTCTTTCATAATATAAAATCTAGGAAAATGTCATAATTTTTAATTATAAAGACCCTTTCTAATTGCAAACAAGTTTTATTATTGTTGTTTCTGATTTGTCTTCTACACTCTAGAGTTAAAGAATACATTTGTCGAAAGGCTAATATAGAATGTTGGGAGAGTCATCCCCAAAATTTTGGAAAGAAATCTTATGGTGAAATTTTCCATTGCATTAGAGTTATGGGATCACCATATTTAAACTGAAACTAATATCCTACCATCCAAGTTGGGATTGATTCTAGTGTTTCTTATTAAATACCTCAAATATTTTTAAAATTTTAATCTATCAAAAAATCATTTTGACAACTAAACAAGTCTGTAATTGTTTGTCGACATAATTTTCTCTAGTCGAGCCTTTCAAAATCTAGATTTTTTATTATTATTTCCTATTATGTGGTAAGTTCTCTAATATAAAAAATATTAAAAATCAATTTCAAATTATTTTAAGAAACACCATTTTTATTTTATACTATATGATAAGTAAAATCATCACATACAACATCATACATGTTGGGTTGTTTGCTTCACAAACCAATATTCTAAAATCTTATTATGTTTATAGTATATACCCTTGAATATAAGTGGGTGTAAGAATGGCAGTCATAGTGCAAATCCATCTAATATTCTTTATCAAATATTTTGAAAACAAACCTTAAAATCAACTAGATATGGTATGGAATTTTATAGTGAGGGTCACAAATATGAGAGGGATATTTAGTAAAAAAACCAACTACAAGGATAAAAGGGAATTGTCAACCTGGAAATGTTGAAAGTTCTGTAAAAACGTTGTGGTAAATATTCGATATTGATTCATAAGATCTCATGAAAATGAAACTATTTAGAAATCATAACCTTCTAAGAACACCCAGGTTTACACCACATCAATGCCCACCATCTAAGCATGTCACCAATCATACATGTCACTACATGATTACATGAATCCTAACTAGTTTACCTTATATATCTCTTGGTTATATTTCAAATCTAGCATTTTCTTTTCATATATGGTGTTGCACCCTAAATATTATTATACCAATACATTAATTTTTCCTAACTTTCCAAATCAGACACATCTAATTCTCATCAAAGATGGTTGATATACTCCATCGTTATTGGGGAAAAATTAATTTTCTAATTTTGGTTTATGGTAGGTTCCAATCATAACTACTGCAACTGAAAATGCAATCAAATAGAAATAGACAATATATTATTTACCTTTCAAGGAAACTTCCCCATTAATTGCATTGAAAACAAAGGACACTCTATTGGACAAAAATATAGAGCATGTATACTTTGTGCCATTTCCTTTGTTTGCAATAGGAGTCTCTGAATTGCACTTTGATAATAACCTCCAGGTGATCCTAGATTTGAACAATACTCAACATCCAACTGCTTCCATAATATCATTCTTTGTCTCTATATCCAACATTGTCTCCATGCCAAATAAGCTAACAACACTTTCTTACCGTGCAGTTTTAGGCGAGTTCCCCATACCCATGTCTACAAACAATACACTATGATATTCATGCCTATGTCCAGTTGAATATTTTCCAATGGAATTGTATTCTACCATTTATGTAGATGAATACAAATTTGGGGAATATGGTGGTGACACCCCCAAGTCCTCTGGGCCAGTTACAGGAATATAATGAATGTTAACATCAGGTATCCCACACATAGTTGATGGTTTTATATTTTCTAAGTAATATCTCCAAATAGTTGCAAGATAAAAGGGAGAGACTCTATCTTCCTTAATATACAATCTAGCTATGTCATGCCTCCATAACAATACCCCTCTCTTTCATCATTTTCTCTACGCTTATATAGTTATGATGAGATGAGAGAAGATCAACTACAAGCCATGCAGTCAAAATGTAGAGGATGTTATCAATTGCTAGAAGGAAAATTATTGTGCCCACACTCAAATGATTGTGACCATCTCCTGGATATGTTACAATGGACTAAAATTCCAAACAATAACACATTTCAAGTAAGCTATATATGAATCCACCAACAAAGGAATATTCTAGTAATTCATATTCTTTCTAAACTTTATCAGTGTACTTTGATATCCAGGGAGAAGGAGTTCAATTGATCACATCACTGTGGACCATAATCCATTAATATTTAATCCCTCTGCACTGTCTTTTGTATGTGCAATCACATTCATTGCAAGTGCCAACTAGATGGGAGAGAATAAATAAAGAAATGTGCATGTTTTAGGTGTCCATTGCAACAAAGTCTCTACGAGTACTATGATAAATCTACTAAGAATCATCAAAGCTCCAGAAACAATTATTGTTTTCCTAACCTGTGATATTTGAGCCATATATCATCTGTTCATATTGTTCTTAACAACCTGAAAAAAGTGAAGTAAACTGGGGTCAAGAAAGTCTAAAACCTGAAGTAAAATTTTGAATAAAATATGCTTATAACTTAGATATATCCATTTTTGAGATACTAGCTTATGATGATTACTTCATTGGAGTTAGAAGATAGAAAATTTCAACTTTCAATATTCATGGTATACCTTTGAAAACATTGTGCTTAATGCAATTTCCATGGTAATAAGAGATAGTGAGAAGGAATAAACAAGTAGAAATGTCACTTTTGTATCTAATACCTCAAAAAGTCCAGTGACTTTGGCCATCAAAACTTGCTAATAACAGTGCAAGTCATGGTCTCACTAATCAAAAGTGTTTACAGAAGAACAATGTCAAATATAAAAAACATTAGTTCTATGCATAATGTCTTTCTTTCCTTGCATGGAATATCACCTTACCCCAAACAATGTCAACACACAATTTATGATGAGTAAAAAATAAGAGTCACTACAAGAAAGAAAGTAAAAGAAAATGATATTAATTTCCACGTCACACCAAATTAGGCCAATGAGACTCAAAAGTATATCAAACAACAATGGAAATGCAGCAGCCCCTAATAAGGCATCTCTGAAAAATCAAAGAAAAAAAAGAATCTAGACTAGTTAAAGAAACATAAATGATGATTACAAAAAATCGTTGTATGATGATTCCTTGTTTGCAACTCTATTTTCTATGATATGATTCCTTTCCCAAGTCTATATGTGGCCTATAGATTTGGTCAATGCACAAACATGTATTAAATTTAATTCTTTCAATTGATGCAATTTATTCTTTAGCAAATTATTACTGATGAAGTGTCAAACCTTATCACTCTAACTTGTTGAAAATTACCAAGGAAGTGTTTGTTCACCTTGTCTTGCCTTGGAGTGGACATGAACACTTACAAGTTGTGGTCCCTAATATTTTTAAGTTAAAATGACTTTATGTTTATAAAGTAATTTTAAAAAGTGAGTTTGAGTTATTAAATATTTTATATGTGACTTTATGAAAATAAAAAAAGTGGGTGAGTATTATGTGTCTCATTTATTGTTTAAAAGTGAATTAAATGCTTTTAATGAGAAAAGTGAGATTTAACATGATCCCTAGATATTATCTAGTTATGTTTTAATCTAGACCATTGATTTGAAAGTGGTGGTTTCTCAAACAAAAAGGCTAGGAAAAGGAATTTTCATTCATTATCGTGAACTAAGAGATTTGGAGAGAAAGAGGAGAAGAAAGATAGAAGACAAAGGTTTGAAGAGAATTCATCCTTGAGGAAGAGAGAGATATTTTATGGACAAATTCCAAGGTTTTTAGATTGGTAGGAATACGAAGACCACAATAGTAATGCACAACACAATTTCCAAGGCTAAGTACAACATCAATAAATAACACATAAATCGAGGAGAGGTCGTACTATACTAGGTCATACAACAACACAAAAATTGGGGCAAAGGTTGGCAATTTTTTTAGGAGAAGTGCAACATTTAATGTTGTTCATACAACATGAATTTGGAGGCAATCAGTTGATGGTTGTGCATAGAAATCATGAAAAATGGCATACATATCACACATGTGAGTCCATACAAGTCCATATTAGCACAGTTTTTGAGGTAGTTGTACAACAACCTATCAGTGAGATGCTGACACAAATTTCAAGGAATAAATAGGGAGATACGTATTGTTGTTGTAAATTTTATTTTTTTCCTAAAGAAATAAAATATCTCTCTGAAACAGTTTTTCCCTTCAGGGTTTTATCCTAGAGTCTGGACCATTTTGGAATACTAAGTCAAAATTTTCTTAGTGTGAAAAAGTTGGTTGTCATTTAAATTTCTAAGTTGTTTATGTTGGAATAATTCCATGTGTTTCAATAAAAAGTGAATTTTTTAAATATAATGTGATTATGCATGATTTGGTTTAGGAATTAAACTACATGCAGTGAAACTAAACTTGAAACTGAGTTGGGGTTCAAAAATTTGCACAACTCACAATCTATAATCTAATTGAATTGTTACAACAATTAAACCTACACAGACACACTAATATATTTATTCCTAAAACTATAAACTTTGTCTAATATATAATTAATACATCATTGAACTATTATACACTAACCAAGGATATCTCCAAAATCCCCCTATTACAAACATAATCCAAAATAATCAAGAGAACTTAGACAAACTCTAGTTTGATATACTCATCGATGGATAAAAACATATCACCAATCCAACACACATAGTATGAACTAGGAAATACACTAAATTCAAACACATTATATCAGTATCCATAATGGCCTCACTACATCTCAGATCACACATTATCTAATATATTATAACAAAATAACTATAAGTGATGAGACAAAACATGCTATCCAAACTCCAAAACTGTGAATGGACATACATTATTTACAATGAGATCAACCAGACTAATCCTTATTAGCATTTTTAACATGTGAATAAGGACATAGAATCTATACACTCTACTTACTAAAAGTGTGGCATGGGATTCCACTTCTATTTTCAAATCTGCTCCTATGGTTGGTTAGGCCTCACTAAATAGATATGAATCACAATAGTGGGACTAGGTGCTCACTATGTCTTCAGTGCATGCTTTCCACCTCACTTACCAACATATGTAGCCACTTTAATTGATCACTGCCACTTGCCAAATCTTCAAAATATTGATTACCATTGTCACTAGTAACAATCTTGAATTTAGCCTTTTGGTTATGGAGCTTTCAATCATTTGTTGTTGGATTACATCATCACTGCCACTGATTAAGACAAAAATTCAACTAAATAGTCTTTTGGGTGCTTCATTTTTTCACTATAACAGACTAACAACCTTGGATTTAGTGACAAACTCAAGATTGTATTGGCCTCCTTCCTCCATTTTCCTCCAGCCTCCTTTTGGAATTTTTTAAACATGTTAGGATAGATTGCATGACGTGCATCCTATACATGTTGACTGCATGGTTTGTTGTTAACCTTCTCTCCTCTCATTATAATTATAGAAGCCCAAAAAGAGAGATCGAAAATGTATTCTATTAGTCAACATTATTGCCACTTACTCAAAGTAGAAAATAATTAGAGAGAACCAAAATACACCACTTAATCAAAGTAGAAAACACCTTTTTTATCTAAGAGATGAACATCCTAATTAGCACTCAATTCATTTGCATGCACATGGGAATGCATATAAATAATGTTTGTTCTCACCATTAGAACTTAGAATAGTAAGGCCCTAGTGCAGAGTCACTATTTGAAAGAAATAATTACAAAGGAGTAGGATAATATGCCACAAATCAATACATATGCCTTATGCATGTTAAGTGTATTACTTACTTTTTTATTAGATTCTTCATATTATCCCAGCCAATGAATATTGGATGGGGTCAATGAGAAGGAGGTCAAAAAAAATAACTAACAACTTTAAGTAAATTCTGTGAAGAACGTGATTCCCTATCAATAGTTTGCAGCATGCCCATATAAAGGATAAATGAGTGTGTTTCGTTTGGTATTCAAACCAAATTCAAAGGAGTAACTCAAATAAATATCTTTAGGATTCCTATAATGTCAATGGTGATGTAAATATCTAAAGAGTTGGAACTTAAGGATTGTAATTTGTAACAAAGAAATAGAAAATTTCTTGAAAATAAAATACCTATTGGTTTTGGTTCTTGAAAAATATCTTCTTTGAAATGGTAGCAAGACAAAGGCACATAAATTTCAAACATGGCTTACTGCTGGCATGTGAGGATATGTGGATTCAATTTGAGTTGCATGTTTAAGGCAATGAATGTTTTTGCAGTTGAAGTCATGTAGTTGTCACTAATCTTCTTTGTTGATATTTTATGTCCCAATTGAAATGATCAACTATTTTTCTAGATATTCTAAAGTAATTTTGTAGTGGATTTTGTTTTCATATTATAGTTAATTTGTGTACATTGTGGATGGAAAAGAAAAACCTTCTTATATTATCATTTTCGAGATTTCAGATTGTCTTCCAATTGTAGGCTTTGATCCATTGGAAATACAATGATGATGGAACCATTTTGATTTCATTGAAAATGCTTCCATTGAATTTAATATATTTTATATTGGATCAGACAAGTCACTCCAAAAATTCTCCACATACCCTTATGACTAGGACCTAATAAAGGAGAGAATCTATATTGTTATACGCTTGTGTTGGAATACAATCGATAATTTTCTCTACACTAAGGTGTAACATACATATGAAAATGCATACAAATCTACATTTTCAAATTCAGTCTTGTCCGTATTACTACATCTCTTGGTGTTGTATATCATTTACTAGAAGCATAGAATTGGTGACAAAGTTTTACAAATAATTCAATATTCTAGATCAAGTTAATGCATATTCTGATTTATTTTTGGTTGGTGAAATGGATCGGTATTTAGTGAAGTGGGAGTCTTCCTTTTTATTCAATTCCATGATTAAGGGATACATTTTTTATAAAAACATCTATAAGTTGCATGTGTCCTTACCCATTTAGATACTTTGCCTTTTGTCAATTAAATTTAGCATCTCTACAAATAATGCTGTCTACATTCTCTAGTTTCAATTTTCTCTTTTGAGCCACATTGAGATATGTTCACCAGGAGAATGGTGGACTTGGTTAGGGATTAGGGTGTGGGTTTTGATAAATGTTAAGTCTAGGACTAAACCTCAACATGGAGATAAGATCAATTCTCTAGGGGGATGGAGGACATAGTCAGGGACTAGGGGGTTGATGAACACAATCCAGTATGGGACTAAACCTTAGTCTGGGGCTAAGAGCCATTCTTTATGAATGGAGGAACTTGGTTAGTTACCAATATGTTGACCTCGGTTAACCTTCAACCCAGGGTTGAAGAAATTGGTTAGGGACCAGGAAGTCCTAGACTGGGTCTAGGAAGGTGAGGTTCTCCTCTCCATGGTTAGTGGGATATGGGACCTTATCAAGGGATTGAACACCCCTTGTTGAAGTAACTAACACATGAACTTGGTGTCAATGAGAAGAAATAGATAAAAAATAAATAATCCTCCTTATTTACAATGATGTACTTTGAGTTTTTGCATGTGGACTATGGACACCAAGAAGAATTCTTGAAATAAATAGTTGTGGTCATGGAACCACATTGAAGGACCAAGGAACCTATTGATGTTCCATGTATCCACTATAAAAATACCAAGTACCCACTAAAGAGTTAAAATATTAAAAATTAAAAGGACCCAAGAAGTCAAAAGACCAAAAATATTAAAATCCCCTTAGGATGGTCTCCTTAACTTATGAACTTTTCTCTCCATGATAGACTATAAATAAAGAATCATCCTCATTTGTTCATCATCATCAAGACATATTCATATATGATTAAGAAGACAGGTTTATGGGTTTATTTGTTTTTTTATTTTCTCTCTTTCTCTCAAACTTGTGGACTAGTTCATGCCCTTGAAGACGGTCTCGAGGTTTGGTTGAATTGTGAAGGAAGATGAAAGGTATGGAATGAGTTGTGAAGGAAGCTATGAGGTTTGATTCACCTAATTGTAGTAGACATAAAACATTTAGGGATTATCTTTGTGACCTGAACCTTACTAGGTCCTTCTCTAGGAAGGGCCAAACTTCTCCCAGGAATATTACATCCCTGATAGGGATCTCTCCTAGTGGTTGATCCCTATCTAGGGAATGCAATAGATATAGAAGCACTCATGTCATGTTTAAGGTCATCCTCCAACCTGATGATCCTTGATAGAGAATCATCACAGTCATACAAAAACTTAGTCTTGCTCAACATCACCTTTGTTTAAGAGTTTGAATCAGTTTGGATCAATGGTAGTAGTCTTATACAATCATTCTCTTATAGGATTTTTTATTAGTATGTGTGCCCTAGAGGCTAACCAAACTGATGCAAAAGTATATGTATTATCTGCTCATGTACAAACTCAGACATCTCATCTAGAGGAAATATTATCCATTGTTTGGGGTTTTATTCCTTGAAAGGTTTCCCCATAAGATTATTTTGTTCTAGTGTATAACTTTTGGACGGATGTTTTTAACTGCTGCTATATAAAAATCACAATTTAACTCCTACTGATATATATTGGTATACAAGTTTGCTAAAAATTAAAAGAATATTGTTACTATTAATAAAATTAAATCCATGTTTAACATTAAACACTTGTTTGTGAAATTTCTACGATATTTTCAAAGGATTAAGCAAGAATATGTGTGAGGAATCCTACTCTTTTCTATTTTGTAATTGGAAAATTGTTATGATGTAAGAGTTAAGTAGATAACAAGTCATAGAAGCCATTGTATAAGGCTTCAAAATACCTACAACTTTGTTGCACCTTTTTTTTTATTTGGCCACTCTACAAAATTCAAGAGCCAATCCATTATATAGAGTATATGGTAGAGTTATCATGAAATGAGTACTGAATTATGGAAAATTTGCACAACAATGGAATATGAGATGCCTTGATAGTTATAGCTTTCCATCCTTATGAGGGGATAATTTGGAAAGTTATCAACATTTATAATAACAACACCACACCATTGAAAAATATAAATTTTATGTTGTAGTCACCTTAGAATGAGTTCCCATGAAGGACATTAAAATAAACTTACAAATGAAGATGAAGGGTAATAAATCTAAGACTAGATAAATGTTATGTTAATTCTAGGACACTTCAATTTGAGGACAACTATTTCCTTTTCTTTATTTATATTTATAAACCTCAAAGTACTTGTCCATGCCATACACATAACTTTTCCATTCTCTAAAAAAAGGTAAGGAGATATTTAGTTATGCAGTAAGAATGATCCCTGCCAAGAAGCCTTGACATGCTTCAACGAAATGCAAGAAAAGGGTGGTTTCACAATAACCATATTTAGTGTCATCCATGTTTGTGATGATTTATCATCTCTATAACAAGGTACGCAAACTCATTATTATGAAATAAGGGTTTAAACCCCATGAAACCTTGGAATTATACAATTATGAAATGAAATTATATGGTAGAAAACCCAACTTAGTCACCATGTTTAGTGTTCTCCATATGTGTGTTGATTTACTGGATCTTGAAAAAGGTAAGAAAATCAACATTGGTGCAATAAGTATGGTCACCCCATGAATCTTTTTTTTTCAATAAAATGCAGTTCCAAGTTGTAAAACCGAACTCACGTCTCATCATGTTTATGCTCATGTTTCTTGTTTCACTCTCTCCAAAACAAGTTAAGAATATCCTTGCATATTCAATAATATTGGCCACCCCCATGAATCCTTGACTCTCTTCAATGAAATGTAAGCCAATGGCTTAAAACCTACTCAAGAAATATGTTTAGTATTCCACCTATGTGTATTGATTAATTGGCTCTAGAAAAAGTTAATCATAACCATGATTATGCAATAATAATGGATACCCCATGAACCATTTACATTCTGCAATGGAATGAAATCAAGGGCATAAAATCAAACTTGAACACCATGTTTATTATTTTACCTGTTTACTTTGGCTCGGAGGAATTTAACCTTGGAAAAATGTAATGGGCATATTTAAGATGAGGTCATATTGTTGTGTGACCACAAGGTCACATGGATATAATAAAAATAATAGTGAATGGATTATTAGTGAAATTATCTTTTTGGGTAAAATTGGGAATACAGTATACACAAAGGTGATCAACCAATTTGATATTATGGTGCTAAAATGATCATTAGATGACATAAAAATGGAAATATATTCAATTATGAGGTTAAAAATATCACATACATGTTTGAATCCATAGTGGAGAACCTTATTTTTATTTTATATATGACTTCTTACAGAAGAAATGAGAGAAGAACTCCATTTAACTTTGGAAAATATTGTAGATATTACATGTCAAGATTAAAAGAATACAACTATAAAATGAAGTAGAGGTATACAAGATGTTTGTTGACAAAGAAATGATATGGGAGAGATGTTGATTAAATCACAATAACTTATTCAATTACTTATTTTCATATATGTTGGAAACTAAGCGTGTTCCCCACTTGTTTTTCTTCTATTCTGGTAAGATTTCTTCTGTTTTACCCCATTTGGCATGGCTATCTGCCTATGATTTTGATGGGGTTGACAGAATTATTTGGTTGCAATCTTAAAAAGTTGTTTATTTAATTGCAGGGAAACATTCTTTCAACTTTGGTGTTTGTAGAAGGCATTTCATTTTTCCATTTGTTGTGTCCAAAGTGCATTCTATGCTATGTTCATATTCATATGTTGTAATCTATTTACAGGATATACATAATGAGATTTCAAGCATCAATTTCTTGTAATTGCTTCAAGATTACCAAAAAGGAGGAGAAAAAACACTCGGAACATAAATCCACCTTAAGGCCAAGACCCTTAGGTGGCATGGTTCAAGTGGAAAAATATATTGTATGTGCATGCCCTCTCTGATCACCCTGATTAAGTTTAGATTTGGGATTTGGAGAGAAATAAGTGGTCTAGGGAGTCTACAAAATACTAGAAAATTGAAAGCATGGAGGTAGTCTTAAGTAACCTATAGGCCTCCAAAAACAAGGAGTGATCCGATCAAGTCCAACTATAAAAATAACTCGGAACATAAAGCCACCTCAAGGCCAAGACCCTCAAGTGGCATGTTCCAATTGAGAAAATGTATTTTATGTGCATGTCCTCTCTGATTCCCCTTATTAGGTCTACATTTAGAGAGAAAGAGGTGGTATGGTTAGTCTAAAAAATAATTTAAATTTGAAAGCATGGAGGTCATCTGAAGTAACCTATAGGCCTCCAAAAGACAAGGAATGAAAATATCAAGTCCAAATACGAAAAACACTTAGAACATAAATCCACCTTAAGGAAATACCCTTAGGTGGCATGGTCCAAGAGACAAAATGTATTGTATGTGCATTTCCTCCCTAATTGCCCTGATTAAGTCTAGATTTAGAGAGAAAGGGGTAGCCTCAAGATTCTAAAAAGTACTTGAAAATTGAAATCATGGAGGTAGTTTGAACTAAATTATAGGCCTCCAAAAATAAGGAGTGAACCCATCAAGAACCTATTGAAGTACACCTCACATCACCAAACATATAAATGGTTTGTCACTTACTTGATATCACAAAGGTTAAGTAATGAACTTACCTGAGCATAGCTTAACTATGGAATCCATATAACCTAGCCTCCTAGAGCTACTAGGTGTTTATCTTCATTTGAAGGATTTACCAAGTACTAGATTCAACAAATAGTAAAACGAAAATCTTTCCAAAATCCAAAATCAGAAACCCCTTTGAATAAAGATGCTACATAACAACCTAGAAGTATTACATCCATAAGACCTCCAATCATAAATCTACAAGTGAGTCATTCTGTTAAAAGCCACAATTGATACCTTTGGTTACAAAGCCAATATTAGGGTGGTTTTATTTCCATCCTCACTAAGGATGGAAATGGATCCCGTCTCAACAAGCCAATCAACTTGGATTCTGAGGGTAAAGAGTGTTAGTTTGTAACATCCTCGACCCACCGACTGGCGAAGAAGACGCTACTAACACCAATCAAACGGGAAAATAGCCCCATGAACATGAATAGGGATAAATGCTGATATTAAAAATCTTACATAATACATACTAACATGCATAAAACATATAAGGATACATAGTTACTCAACATTCAGCGGAAGCAAACATATACATTCCAACATTCAACATGTTCATCATAATTCATGAAACAGTAGATATAATTGTAGAGATGAAATAGTCAAAAGTACTTATCTTTTAATGAAGAACTCGCCCCACAACTAGCTACGTCACTGCAACGTTCCACCCAACCATAGGCCAACGTGCTCATTAATCTCTTAGCAACACTGCCACCCCCGAGATGGGCATGATTCCTCAAGGAATAAGGGTCAATGCATGCTTACATATAGCCAAGGTACACAAATCAGCTAAGCCCACATAGTAGGGCTTACCAGGTCGTCAAAGAGATAGGAAAGGATAAATGCTAAGCTGGTGGCCTCAAGCACCAGTTTTCTCAAGCATACACAGCCTCTAATCCCACTCTCGATAGTTCGAAGACCCACCACTGCATACCGCAGCAAAAAAACCCATTCGCAACTCTGTGAAGAAGGAAAAGACAACCGGGTGACAATCCCAAAGAAAAAGTGAAACACTGCTCAAGTCCACAAGACAACTCAGGGTTTTTCTTGGCCCTAGTGTGGCCAAAACAACTCAAAACCAACCCAAAACCAAAGTACATAAATATCCACAAACTCACAATGAGAACTATGGCAACCTTACATAGTCCGCAGTAGGGGAAGAAGTAGAACTCCCAGCATAGACACGGGAAAACTCAGCCAACGGGTGTGGAAATAAATAGCCAACCAACATCCATGAGCCCATAGCACACACAATCCCCAATGTAATGGCTGGAGAACTTACACAGGCAGAAAAGGGGAAGAAACAAACTCTCAACCTGCGCGCAAGGGAAAAAGACACAGGCCAGGAAAAACATGGAAGAAAACACAGCGGTCTATAGCTCATGATCCACCGCGAAGGATGGAAAACAATACACAGCTCAATAATGCCAAAGGAAAACAGGTTCTCTGCGTGAATGGAAGGAACACCACCACCGACCGACAAACAACATGAGAGAGGGAAAATGAACCCCCAAACAAGAAATCGCACCCCTTCTTAACTAGGCTCTGGGTGAGGAAGATGAACCGGCCCCTTACTACACGTCCCTGCATGAGAGTGAACCCCAAAAATCCAAAAAGAGTGTGTAGTTTTGGTTCCCTTACCCACGTGAAGGTGGAGAGAGGACTGGTGGAGTGAGCGTGTGGCAAGACTGACAGTCCTACCATCCTCCACTTCCAGCACTAAATGCCTCAACAACTCAGTAGAACATTAAAAAAAGGTGGTTGGATGAGACAAGGGAAGGTGAACAAAACAAACATGGTGATGACATGTAGCTTTTTCCCCCATAGCCCAAAGTTCATCATTTCCCCCACCTTATCCTTTGGAATCATGCCCTTTTCAGTCAACGTTGCACCGTCGTAGTTGGCTGTAGGTTTATTTTAATTGATGTGCGTATTTACATGATGCCAAACTATAATGTGTCAGATAGCACGATATACCATCGGCAACTATCCCTATTGCCGAAACATACACAACCAAATCGATGGTGGGGCTTTTGCCTTTAACTCCTCACCATGATTAATTACATTATATACATCATGCAAACGAGGTCAAAACTACAGTGTTACATTCCCCTCCCCCTTAGAAGAAGACCGTCCTTGGTGTTACAATACATAGGAATACATATACAATTTGCACATCCAAAATTTCAAAATTTTGCAGATCTATCCCACGTTCAATTATTTACTTTGAACGTTCAGGACCAAGCCCCTCGGCTTCCACAAAATTCTCCTGCTGGTTCTCAGCTTTCAACTTATCCCGAAGCCTAGGAACTTTGTGGCTGTTTCCCTCTTTATGTTCCCTCGTTGGGTAGTCCCAGCGTAAATGATGTCCTCCGCATCCCCAGCATTTCACTGGCTGCTTCATCTTTACCTGCTCAATTTCCTTTGAGCCTTCATGCCTGGACCATTTCTTAATGGGTCGCTTGAACGAATGTCCCATCACTGATCCACCTTCCTTTCCTTTGCTGATTGCTCCCAGAAGGATTTTCACCTCCCTTTGCAAACCAATAGAGTCTTGTAAAATATGGTGGTTCATTTCATTTTGCCTTTTCTGTATCTTGAGCATCTCTCCAATATTTTCTTGGCTCCTGGCAATCATTTGAAGGAGACTTCCAGCCAAGTCCAACAACTTTTGATCTGCTGCCATGATCAATGTGCACCATCGAGTTTCACTTTTCTCACCTATGAAATGCACCATTGAAATTTTGTCAGGCCAAGCATAATATAGACATTAAAATCAGTCAGTTAATTACCAAATTGGCATGACAGTCCAAGTCTCATCAAGGAGACTTTCATATTTTCCATGCCTTCCTGACAGGCACACGAGCTCATTCATGTCCATTCTTGGGCAGGGAATTAACTATTCCAACATTCACAATTTACTTTCAGCAAATACACACATTCCATTTTAAGTCATACATGCATTCAACAATCTTTTGTTTTCACCATGCATAAATATATATATAAAGGCAAGAGAGAGCAGCAAGAGTTTTTCCCCTCTTTGTTTTGTTCCATCCTAGAACCCACACCACCGCTGTGGCTTTTCATGCCCTTAGCCTCGTTCACTTCACCGTGAATTCTGGACCAATCCCTCTTGGTCATGACACTTAGTGTCTCCGGTCCATTCCAGACCTCTAAACCATGGAGCCTCCCCACATGGTTTTCCTCGGCTGCTAGGAACTTCATAGTCTCACTAGCACCTTTTTCATTACCACTCATTCCGAGCTCTCCAGGACAGTCACATGTCCACATGCACCCCTAGGATGCTCTCATAGTCCTCACTCCCAGTGATACCTATATCCAAACATTGAATAGATTCACATGTTTAGTTAATTCTCATCGGTTTTATCTCTAGAACAAGAGCTTAAAACATCCTAACCAAATCATATACACATGTACATTCATAAGCAAAATAATCCAATACTCATCTATATTGTGCATTTCCTCATTGGTCCACAGGCTCCTGCTTCGCTTTGCAAACCTTGGGATTGCCTATGGACTTGGATGTTAGGTCAGCACACAGGCCGCTCCACAACATCAAATAATTAATGTCCAGCCAGTACACCCTCATGTCAACTGGGCTTGGAACTTTACCATGACCATTTCCAGGTCCAGGATCTACTATGGATCGCCATGCATATAACAACCCAACATACACTTATATCAAGAATAATGCATACACTTATATCAACATACACTTATATCAACAACAATGCACACTTATATTAACAATAACCCTTACTCCGCAACCCCTCACAACAACCGTTTTCCTTTTATCTTTAGGGTGCAACACCCAACTGCATCTATTTAGCCTGTCAACACAAGCAATATAAGCAAACTCATCAGCATTATTGCTCTAAGACTGTAATCATATTTCATATCATTCACTATCAAGTATTGAGACACCAGAAGTGCGTCCACTCCCTAGGGCGTAGTCAATATTGAAAACCCTTTCATGACTTGACACCGAAAAAGTGTGCACCCTTTCCCGGTGTGTGCCATGTAGGCCCTATTCATACTCAAGAAATCAGTCATCATGGAAATAAAATCAAAACTTGTTCTGCATATGGAATTTTAATAATTTGACATGTGTATTCTTAGCTAGGGTCACAGAACACTTATCCATTTGCCGATGCAATATTCCTTCATTAAGGAGAAATGGGGATCACTTCTCTGATTTGACAGTCCCTTGTTTAGTCATCCAAACTCATTTTTACATTTCATATCCACACATGTCTTACCGACATAATCTATACCATCTCACTCATGTTGCTTACTGAACATGTAGTGCAGATGAGACATTTCCAAAATGTCCAATGGAGTTTCACCCGAAACCCATTTCTAAGATAAGGGAAAACCTTCCCATGAAGTTTGGCTCCTGCAGGCCATCATGATATTCCTATAGTGTGTACCCCTGGTACATTCATCAAATAGCCAAACAGTCAATCATTATCTAATAATACAATCCAAATTGATTGTTCCATAGCCAAGCAATGACATTAGTAATCAAATTCAATAGGAATTTGCAACTCTGTCTACTACAGAAATTGATTTACGTAGCAATGAGGTGATCCTCATTTGTGGGTCTCTTGTAAGTAGCACTACTATGCCCATTATAATTTTATGCTTACTAGCATAATATGAATACCCACTTACAATGCGTCCTCCTGACACAATCTTATGCAAGCCAATAGTGATTAGTAGTTGTCAGCGGTAGACTCTTCTCATAAGGTTTGGCTCTTTCACACAGTAGATTTCGGCATTTGTCATGGTCTTACTCTCAGTACCATGCTCTAAATAATCTACCTGAAACCTGAGCTTCAATCAACCAAACACTTGGTAAGTCTGGATGCATATAACCTTTTCATTGCTGCAACCATCACTGAAGCATTTTCAGAATTTACAAAATTCAATTGCTTCCAGCTATTAATCACATCAATATTACCAAAACTCATTTACTTCACACAATCATTATCATACTAACATTTTCAAGGTATATTCACATCATTCATGCAATTAAATGAAATGTTTAGATACTCCTTACTTCACAAGCGTATCATTTGTACCACCTTGCTCTTCCATAGAGCATTTCCGACAACCAATTGATCATGACTATCCTCTTTATGCACTTACTATCCTACATTCATAACAGCCTTTGAAATGGTTCTTGAATTGTCATCAATTCATCATTTCAGCCATTAGTTATTCATAATATCACATGCACTCATCTCAATGCATTCATGCAATGCATCACAACATTTGCACCTATACTTATGCAATCAGTCACACACACCCTTCATATGCATCCATTCAATGCATGACTACAAGATTCAAAAAATCTTCTTAATGCATATCCATTCAATGCTACCTTGCATTGATTCAGGAATACTATGCATTCAACACACCATGAATGGCCTAACCATGACTACTTCATATAGGATGCATTACTATAATCAAGATCATCAGTACTTACTTTCCTTGGGCTACTAAGGTCAATCAATATATACAGGCATGACACCTTTCTATATGAATGTAGTATAACATTCAAATATCCACATGGTATGAGGTCTCTTACCTTTACCACTCCTTGTAATTTTTCATAATTAAACCATTACCTGCATGGATCCTACTTACACCTTCGACATTACCAGTTTAGTTGGTATCTTGCAGAGGATTGCAGAATTTGCTCACCAACTTTTGATTATGGACTGGTTGCCTTATCCCTTCCTCCAGAGGGTTACTAGTCACATTTGTCAGCATCAGCAACATATTCAACCAGGTCCATGTTGTCGTTGGTTTTTCCACTAATGCCAACACCAATGCAATAACTATCATTACTGGTTCATTATAAATGTATAATCCTCAATATCCTATGTATGCAAAGCATATCCTCATACATTTCAGGTATAAAACTCAGGAAATGTAGTTATAATAAGCAAGATAAGGTTTAAGGAAACTTCCCTTTTCAAGTCCCACATACTCGCATGGAACTCCTCTTCCACAAAACAACTGGTTTGACTTCATAGTCTTGCTACCTCTAGGCATGCAATTCTCGGATTTGTTCATATTGACAGTAGCACATTTCTTTCTCAAACAATTACTAGTACCTAGCTGCTATGCATTCAAACTCTGGTGATTCTCCTTTGATCCCTGCTGGATAATATTTCCAACGCCTATCCACATGCTTCATTCTGACCTCGGGTGTGAAAACCACACCACTTCTAAAATGAATATTTTCACCAATTTTAGGCAAAACACACAACTATATTTTGGTCTGGAATGCTAAATTCAGCCACCTAGGATTTTCTTCTCCTTTTTAGCCTTGAAGCTACTGAAAGAATACTAAGAATCTCACTGAAAGACCCTTGAGATCTCTAAAAAAATCCCACTTGAAACCCCAAAACTTTCCTTCATCAAATCAGGCCTCTTCCCAACTAAAATTTCGACACTTCGGTGATCCAAACAACAATTTTCCTCCGGCGGCCCTAACAACTAACATTTTCCACTGCATCGGATCTTTGGTTGTCCAGGATTCCAAATCACTATAGATGAGGGTAGTGTATCAGCGATCGAAACCGCTAACCTTTACCGCATCGGCAATCAGAACCACAATTCTTCGGGTGGATAGTTATGTGGGTTCCGCAGACCATACAACCCGTCGACGGTCTCACCAACTGATTTTCGGTGATCTGATCCACTAGTCTTCCCTGTCACACCGGTGATTCAAATAACAAATCCTTTCCACTATATTGGTGACTAGAACCACTATCATCGGGTGGATAGTTCCGTAGGCATCCGCAATGGCGAAAAGTGATCTTAATTTGGTTTCCGCAGGAAGACATTTAGACTTCTGATCGGTGATGTCAACTACTACTCATCGGGTGTTTTGATAGTCGAAACTTCTAATTTCTTCCGCTGCTTATCAGCACCTCAAACAACTAAGTTTTGCCAACATATCGGTGGCCTTCGACTGATTCCCTACGCAACTGCAGCTTCGGCTTCCACTATTTTTCATCGATGGCAATGGAAGTCCTTCCATCTAAATGTGCCGACTTTTCATCAGTCTTCATCATCTTTATTCTGCCGCTGTTGCGGTGCCTTCATGCTTTTCCATCCGCTTTGTTGGCTCAAACTTCCTCTATCTCTTGTCGCCACCGGGGTCTGTATCGGAGGGGCTTCCAACTAAGTTCTCCGACGATACGATGGTCTAAACACTTAGAAAAATCTTTCAAAGGATTTCCTCTTTGTGGGCTTATTTCACCTGATGGCATCGGCTCTCAACACCTCTTCGATTCTTCCATTGTAGCTCCCTTCCAGTGAGCCTCCCCTTTCTTCTGATGCTGTCACTGCATCGAAAGACTTCTCATGAATCTTCCCGTCGTTGCGGTTTCGTCTCTAGGTTCCATCCATTGTGCATCGGACGGACTTCCGCCTAGCTCATCCGATGATTTTTGGACTTAAGAATTTTTTTGGAATTTTCTCCTGTTTTCTTCTGGGAAGTAGGCACCCTTCCTTTGTTAACTGATTCTTCATGGCCCTCTGAGGCCCAATTGCTACAACATACGCTCTGTCACTGCATCTCCATGTCCCATTCAGGACCATGCTACAAACTTGGCTCTGATACCACTCTGTAATGTCCTCGACCCTGCGACCGGTGAAGAAGACGCTACTAACACCAATCAAACAGGAAAACAGCCCCATGAACATGAATAGGGATAAATGCTGATACTAAAAATCTTACATAATACATACTAAGATGCATAAAACATACAAGGATACATAGTTACTCAACATTCAGTGGAAGGAAACATATACATTCCAGCATTCAACATGTTCATCATAATTCATGAAACAATAGATATAATTGCAGAGATGAAATAGTCAGGAGTACTTATCTTTTAATGAAGAACTCGCCCTGCAACCAACTACTTCGCTACAACGTTCCTCCCAACCATAGGCCAACATGCTCATCAATCTCTCAGCAACACTGCCACCCCCGTGCTGGGCATGATTCCTCAAGGAATAAGGGTCAATGCAGGCTTACACATAGCCAAGGTACACAAATCAGCTAATCCCACATAGTAGGGCTTACCAGGTCATCAAGGAGCTAGGAAAGGCTAAATGCTAAGCTAGTGGCCTCAAGCACCATTTTTCTCAAGCATACCCAGCCTATAATCCCACTCTCGACAGTCCAAAGACCCACCACTGCATACCGCAGCAAAACAAACCATTCACAGCTCTGTGAAGAAGGCAAAGACAACCGAGTGACAATCCCAAACAAAAAGTGAAACACAACTCAAGTACACAAGACAAATCAGGGTTGTTCTTGGCCCTAGTGTGGCCAAAACAACTCAACATCAACCCAAAACTAGGGTACATCAGCATCCACAAACCCACAATGAGAACTATGGAAACCTTACATAGTCCGCAGTTGGGGAAGAAGTAGAACTCCCAGCATAGACATAGGAAAACTCATCCAACAGTTGTGGAAATCAATAGCCAACCAACATCCACGAGCCCACAGCACACACAATCCCTAATGTAATGGTTGGAGAACTTACATAGGCAGAAAAGGGGAAGAAACAAACTCTCAACCTGTGCGCAAGGGAAAAAGACACAGCCCAGGTAAAACATGGAAGAAAACATAGCGGTCTACAACTCACAATCCACCACAAAGGATGGAAAATAATACACAGCTCAATAATTCCAAAGGAAAACTGGTTCTCTACGTGAATGGAAGGAACACCACCACCGACCAACAAACAGCGTGAGAGAGGGAAAACGAACCCCCAAACAAGAAATCACACCCCTTCTTAACTTGGCTCTGCATGAGGAAGATGAACCGCCCCCTTGCTGCGCATCCCTGCATGAGAGTGAACCCCCAAAGTCCCAAGAGAGTGCGTAGTGATGTTTCCCTTACCCACGTGAAGGTGGAGAGAGGAATGGTGGAGTGAGCATGTGGCAAGACTGACAGTCCTTCCATCCTCCACTTCCAGCACTAAATGCCTCAACAACTCAGCAGAACATTATAAAAAGGTGGTTGGATGAGACAAGGGAAGGTCAACAAAATAGACATGGTGATGATGTGTAGCTTTTTCCCCCATAGCCCAAAGTTCATCATTCCCCCCCCTTATCCTTTGCAATAATGCCCTTTTCATTCAACGTTGCACCATCGTAGCTGGCTGTAGATTTATTTTAATTGATGTGCGTATTTACATGATGCCAAACTATAATGTGCCATATAGCACGATATACCATCGGAAACTATCCCTATTTCCAAAACATACACAACCAAATCGATGGTGGGGCTTTTGCCTTTAGCTCCTCACCACGATTAATTACATTATATACATCATGCAAACGGGGTCAAAACTGGGGTGTTACATAGTTGGTTTCTGTGTACCCATTCCATTTCTCTGCAGTTTCTTTCTACCCTATGTTTAGTTATAATAAATCTATTCATCTTACTATTACTTTAGTACAATTACAATCCACATACATCAAACACAATCTTATATTTTTGGAATGCTACTATTTTACCTAGTGGCAAGCCAACAGTAGCATACTTTTTTATATTGTGTACATTTTAATAAAATATAATCCATCAACTATATTACAAAAAATATAAACTTGGGCTTAGGTTTGTTGCAATTTCCTCTACAAAGGTGGTGCAATATGAAATGGAGAAGGACATATTGGTGTCATTTCTTAAGAATTCTGAATGATGCCTTCAATGAGAAGGCTCTGAGCCAATTGGTATTGATGTCCTTATTGTCACAGGTCTAGCTAGTGATGGTGAATATCCACAATATCCAGATGCTAAAAAGGGTGATAGGGGTTGAGGAATAGTATCCATATGCTAAAAATTATGACACGGGTTGAGGCACAATTTGTGGCAACCATTTTTGTTGTTGTTTTTCCTACTTCTACTGTGATGTTTCATTCAGATGCTAAATCAGGGCACTACACTATGTTGTTGCATAGAACATTAGGCATGATTTTCACTTGCATTGGCAATATCTAAAATGTATCTCCTTTAATATGCAATTCTGTTGGACTAAGTTTATTGCTTATCTCAATTCACCATACCTTCTCATTTTTCCTATGCTTGTCTTGGTTAAATAATCTCATCTCATCCATCTCAACTTGTCTTTTTGCTTATCTTCAAACCCCAAATTGACAATAAAATTGAGATATAAGCTATGTCAACTCATATTGTCTCATAAGGGCATGGCTTGATTAGCTTGGTTGGATAGGGTTGACTATGGTTCAATATTTGTTTCACACAAGCCTATCACATTTTACTAGGTGAATTGTTTTTGAAACAGTGTGTGTTAGTGAATCACTAAGGTACCCAATTGATAAGATAAGCATGTGCATAGTAGCCACTTTCTGATATAGATGTTTGGATAGAACTTAGACCTTCTTCTCATATTTTCTTTATTTTGTCTTGTTACAAAGCTCTAACTAAGCAATGACCTAAATAAAAAAGTAGAGATGGGAACCTTTAGAGAATTGAAGGTCTGATGTTCATTTTCAAGCACACTCAAATACATCCTATAAAGTTCCATGCTTTTTAATTTCTATAACAAAATATTCCACATTGGAACAAACCAGAACTTCAACATCATGCACAAAAGAACTTTTGAATTACAAAATTTTAACTTCCTTTCCCAAAGGTTTATTTCTTCCATAAGCAGTTGAGTGATTACCTTAAATTTTAAGGGGTCTCAAATCAAATCATCTAGTAAAATGCTAGCTTGTAATGGCCTACAAAAATTCTAGTGCTTCTATAGCCTTGAATGAGTTTGAATCATTCACAACCTTCCTTTTTCATTCTTATTTCTAGACTCCCACCAACATTATAAAATTTGGCTCATTGTTAGAAATCCACTGTATATGTGAAAACATGTAGAAACCCTTCTCTCAAGCTAGGAAATTGTATTTACCAAATTCCTAAATTTCTTATCATATCTGATAGGAATGAACCAAGTTACCAATAGAAATCATAATAGTGATGCATATCCAATATTATACAATGGATCGTTCATGAATTTATCTTGTTCATTAATTGGCACCAAGCATTTTTTAACCAATGTACATAACTAACAATGCCTCAAAATAGCAAAATTCCTCCACATTTTTGTCAGATTGGATTGAGTAGCCAGTTTTAGTCAGACTTGGCCAAGACAAACTGGGTCAACCTGACTGTATATGTTTTTTACTCACCCGACTCTAATGACAATGATTATGAGAATGTATCAACACTACTACATAGATTACTAATAATATAATCCATCAACTAGATTACAAAAAATATAATCTTGGGTTTAGGCTTGCTACAATTTCCTCTACAAAGGTGGTGCAGTATGAAATGGAGAAGGACATATTGGTGTCATTTCTTAAGAATTCTGAATGGTGTCTTCAATGAGAAGGCGCTAAGTCAATCGGCATTGATGTCCTTATTGTCACGGGTCCAGCTAGTGATGGAGAAGATCTACAATATCCAGATGCTAAAAATGGTGACAGGGTTTGAGGAATAGTATCCATATGCTAAAAAGTATGACATGGGTTGAGGCACAATTTGTGGCAACAATTTTTTTTGTCGTTGTTGCTACTTCTACTGTGATGTTTCATTTAGATGCTAAATCAGGGCACTACACTATGTTGTTGCATAGAACATTAGGAATGATTATCACTTGCATTGGAAATATCTAAAATGTATCACCTTTAATATGCAATTTTGTTGGACTAATTTTATTGCTTGTCTCAATTCACCATACCTTCTCGTTTTTCCTTTGCTTGTCTTGGTTAAATAATCTCATCTCATCCATCTCAAATTTTCTTGTTGCTTATCTTCAGAACCCGAAATTGACAATAAAATTGAGATATAAGATATGTCAACTCATATTTTCTCATAAGGGCATGGCTTGATTAGATTGGTTGGATAGGGTTAACTATGGTTCAATATGTGTTTCAGACAAGCCTGTCACATTTTACTAGGTGAGTTGTTTTAGCAACAATGTGAGTTTTATTGAATCACTAAGGTACCCAATTGATATGATAAGCATGTGCAAAGTAGCCACTTTTTGATATAGATGTTTGGATAGAAATTGGACCTTCTTCTCATATTTTCTTTATTTTGTCTTGTTACAAAGCTCTAACTGATAAATGACCTAAAGAAAAAAGTTGAGATTATGCACCTTTAGAGAATTGAAGTTTCTAATGTTCATTTTTAAGAAAACTCAAATACATCCTAGAAAGTTCCATTCTTTTTAGTTTCTATAACAAAATATTCCACATTGGAATAAACTAGAACTTCAACATCATGCATAAAATAATTTGTGAATTACAAAATTTTAACTTCCTTTCCCAAAGGTTTATTTCTTCCATAAGCAGTTGAGTGATTACCTTAAGGGGTCTCAAACCAAATCATCCAGTAAAATGCTAGCTTGTAATGTCCTATAAACATTCTGGTTCTTCTATAGTGTTGAATGAGGTTGAATCATTCGCAAACTTCATTTTTCATTCTTATTTCTAGACTCTCACCAATATTATAAAATTTGGCTCATTGTTAGAAATCCACTGTATATGTGAAAACATGTAGAAACCCTTCTCTCAAGCTAGGAAACTGTATTTACCAAATTCCTAATTTTTTTATCAAATCTTATAGGAATGAACCAAGTTACCAATAGAAATCATAATAGTGACATATATCTAATAATATACAATAGATCGTTCATGAATTTGTCTTGTTCATTAATTGGCACCAGACATTTTTTAACCAATGTACATAACTGACAACGCCTCAAAACATCAAAATGCCTCCAGATTTTTGTCAGACTGGATTGAGTAGCTAGTTTTAGTTAGAGTTGGCCGAGTCAAACTGGGTCAGACTAACTGCATATGTTTTTTACTTGGTCGACTCTAACAACAATGATTATGGGAATATATCAACACTACTGCATAGATTACTAAATTTACCCAAAAGACAATGGTTTTGTGGTTAAAAAATTCAGCAGAATAGATTACTTGCAAAACCTTCTAACTCCTAGACATAATTCTACTAAAACCGGGTCCAATGTTATGGATTGTGGGGAATTTGGCCACCAATTAACCAAAAACTACTAACTTTCAAATAAAACTCACACATTTTTCATGCAAACCTTAATTTTCCCCTAGGGTTAAGGGTTTAGGGTTTAAACATACCAATGTATTGTTAAGTGTTTCTTCCAGAATAAACTTATTGTTTGGCGAAAAATTTACAAATGAAACGGAGGGGGGGGGGTCTCGTCATCGGTGAGCATCTTCAAGAAATGGCTGGGGGAAGAATTCCAAATCCTGTAGAGCCCGTTATAATTGTTGGAAACTATCAACGACCCATCTTGGTTGAATTGAACGGCCATCACGGGGTCTGAATGGGCAGACAAAACCTTCAAGCATTTCCCCATCATCATATCCCAAATCCTCATAGTTTCGTCAAAGGATCCAGAAACTATAAGATTCGAATGCTGATTGAAATTAACACAAAACACATAATTAGTGTGTCCCTTCAATGTTTTGATGCAGTCACATGTGTGGAAGTCCCATATCCATAGGGTTTTGTCATCAAAGGCAAAGGAAATGTAATGGAAATCCTGTTATCAGATGAATCTACTCAAGCAGACTCAAGCTAGATCTCCCTAGTCCAAGTGGATCTAGAAAAAATCAACTGCACAATAAAATATACTTTCCTAGATCAAATGTAAATGCCAGTTAACAGATAGATTGGTTACCTACAATACGCAAATACTCTTCTCTCTTTGTTGATCCAAGCTCCAGGATATTCATATATCCAACTGCAAAACCATGTAAAGCAAGTGGAAACAAGCAAACAATACATGTGTATCCGAACATGAATTGATCTAAGATAACAATTAAGAAAGAAATATCTAAACATTATTAACACAACAAAGCTTATGGAAAGATATTTGTATTAATGTAATCAGTAGATACATAGAACTACACAAAGAAGGAACATTACAACCTATCCTTAATGCTGTAATCTTCCATCCAACAATGCAATACAAGCCTCCAAAGGATGATAAGGATCACCTAGAAATTCCACCAGCATAAGATTACCATAGTCCTTCCTCCTTTCACAATGGAGAGAGGGTTCAATTTACAATGCTAAAGGGATATAATAGGTTGAGGATTAGGAGGAGGAGTCTAAGGGATCTTCCCGATAGGTTAGGAACTGAATTCCACCTCACCTAAATGATAGGGATAAACATCCACCTCATATACCTTTAGCAGAGAGAAATTTGGGGATTAGGAAAAGGATTGACACATGGATCCATATGACAAGATTTCAGTGTAATAGAATGCCCCCCAAAGCATGAAGTCAAAGGAATGGGATAGGTGAATGCTTTGTGAAGTGAATAAATCAAAGGCAAGGATATTGGAGAGAAGCTACTGCAGTACCACTGACTCAAATCTCATATGACTCATAACATGGCTTCCGACCAATACAATGCAGATCCATGGAAGTAGAGACCTACTGAACACAATCATGCCCACTAGACACAAGAATAGATCCATGATGATATGATAACAAAACCATGACCAATATAATGTGGATCCATGTAATATGACTCAAAACAAACTCCATCACAACCTGGGTGGAGATATCTGACAACCCAAGGTCTTCAAGCTGAACCCGTAATAATACGAATTTAACCATGTGATTACAATGTTTTGAAGTCCAACATGGTAGAAACACCTTTATTACCAGTCATTAATGTAAATTGTTAACAATTATGATGGAAATAACCATTGATTTCAATGATTCCCAAGGTATCTTAGCACATATCATTGAATGTGAATAAAGGAATTGGAGTCAAACACTCAATGTGATCTTTCAATAAAGAGTCAATGATGTAAAATCATGTTGAAAGTGAGGTAAACTACTATTGAGGCATGCAGTCCCAAGGTACTTGTCTTGGTTTCTAATTCCAATTCCGAGATGAGGATTTGAAGTTGACAGGAATAGAATCGTCGAAGGAGGGCCATGATGAGTCCCCCATCAACGACACAAAACACGATCACAGATTTTTTTAGAGTAAACTGGATAGCAGAGTAATGTAGAAGCCTGAATCAGATATTACCAACATGATAGAAGGTAAACTGACTGCAGACAATGAATAGATGACCAAACTTCTCTTGAACATGGGAATGTCAAGACTTGGCAGTATTGAAATGAGAATGATACCAATCCCCCAATGCAACTGACAGTAAGATTATTCTTGGACAAATCAAAGGAGTAATAAAACTCAAGGAATTAGCAGGACTCGAAGACAAACAAAATACCCCAGTACTGAAATGCATATGCAAATGAGTGCCATGTTCAAGAGTGATTATGTACCACCATAAAAAAATACAAACTCTTTCCTTAATTTCCCCATCACAAAGGATGGGAGCCTCTTTTAGGTTTTATGAGTTCAAAGAGGGTAACAAACACTCAATATAGCTCATCAAGTGATGAGTCCATTCCCATATGTTTTACAAACCTAAGAAAGGAGGGGTTCGTTCCCAAAAAGGATCCTTCATCGTTTAAATTTATGAGTTTGATGAAAGTAAACTCATTTGTCATTTCATGTTTAGAGAGTATGAAATGACTAAAAAGACTCCAGGAGGTCATTTTTCGTAAATAGGCCTAATCGGTCTGAAAAAGAGATAACCTACCACTGACTAGTTGATAGTTCTGATACTTTTACAAGCGTGAACGTAACAAGCTCACTTGGAAATATTTCTGTGTTTTTAAGGAGACTAAAAAAGAGCTTAAATATAACTTCATAACGATTTCTTTTTCCAAAATCCAATTTTAACGAGCCAGAAAAAAAGTAAAAGTACACTCGATACCTCTTCATTGAGCTTTTAACGAGCATGATGAAGGTATAAAAAGAACTCAGAACCTTTTTCATGTTTAAATCCAGAGCACAAAAAAGCATTAAAGTAAGCTCAAACCAGTTTTCATGTTTTAACTAGAGCACAAAAAATGTAAAGTAAGCTCAACACCATCTTACTATTTTTAATGAGCTTGAAGATCAGCTGAAATAATTCTCAGGGTATCTACTTAATTTTTTAATGAGCTTGGAACAAAATAAGAACTATGCTCAAAAGGTCATTCCAGGGTTTAACGAGCTCGAAACTAAAACAAAGTATGCTCAACATGACTCCCATTAACGGGAGATTTCCCAACATGATGTACAGTGGTTGGTACTTCCCCCCATTATGATTGTCAAGTAAATTAATCCAACATAAAGAGGCAATGTACATGTCCCCTAAGCTTCATTTCATCTGCTTTACAAGCAGATGAAATGAAGGCTCAAATATTGAGTCTTGACACAATGGAAGGATCTGTTTAATTTTTTAACGAGCTTGACATGAAATAAAGGAACTTTGCTCAAGGTTAATTTTAATTTCTAAATTTCTTCTTGGGGGGCATTCTATTTCACCGAAATCTTTTCCTCTTGATCCATGTGTCAAACCTTTTCCTAATCCCCAAATTTCTCTCTGCTAAAGTTGATTGATATTGAGGTTGTTCTTGCCTTTTTTCCCTCTTTAGGAAGGCTGACGCTTTTCCCCTTCATGCTAGGTGCATCGATGGTGCTCTTTCCCTTCATGGTAGGTGCACCGATGGCGCTCTTTCACTTCATGCTAGGTTCACCGATGGCGCTCTTTCCCTTCATGCTAGGTGTGCTTGTGTTGGCGCTGTCTCCCACTGCTAGGTGCACCGACAATGCTCTTTCCCTTCATGGAAGGTGCACCGGTGGCGTTTTGAGGGAAAAAAATGAGTTTCAAGACTCTTCTCGATGGTATATGAGGTGGATGTCTATCCCTATAATTTAGGTGAGGTGGCATTTGGTTCCTAACCTATGTGGAAGATCCCTTAGACTCCTCCTAATCCTCAACCTACTCTATCCCTTTAGCATTATAAATTGAACCCTCTCTCCATTGTGAAGGGAGGAAGGACTATGATACTCTTATGCTGGTAGAATTTCTAGGTGATCCCTATCATCCTTTGGAGGCTTGGCTTGGATTGTTGGATGGAACATTGCAATGTTAAGGATAGGTTGTAATGTTCCTTCTTTGTGTAATTCTATGTATCTACTAATTAAATTAATACAAATCTCTTTCCATAAACATTGGTGTGTTAATAATGTTTAGAGATTTCTTCCTTAACTGTTAGCTTAGATCAATTCATGTTCAGATACACATGTACTGTTTGCTTGTTTCTACTTGCTTTACAAATTTTTGCAGTTGGATATTTGAAGATTCTAGAGCTTGGATAAACAAAGAGAGAAGATTATTTGTGTATTTCACATAAGAAATCTATATTTTAAATGGCATTTCCATTTTATCTAGGAAATTAGATTTTATTGTGTACTTGATTTGTTCTAGATCCACTTGGACTAGGGAGATTTGGCTTGAGTCCGCTTGAGTAGATTTATCCGATAACAAATTCAATGACCATGGCATGTCGGAGACGCCCTCCGTGTGACCTTGGAGCTCCTTCTTCAAAATTTCATCACCTGCAAACCATATTATCACGATTTTTTCGGTAGAGGCACTCCCCAAAACTTCCTCTTTTGCTAAATCAGTTCCAGTACACGGGATAGCTAATGCTGGACTAAATGAAGTTTATGCTATTATTTGGTAGGTTCTCCTACTTATTCTCATGCTTGTGCAATGGAAACCCCCTATGACATCATTTCACCAATTCACATTTTGTATTTGGGTCCTACTCTTACGCTTGGTCCTACTTGTGCACGAATCCTAACTGTGAAATGATCGCATGAAAAACATTGAATCGACCCAACTACAAACTGTGAAATGGTTATAAATGACATCATAGGTGGTTTTATTTTCAATAGAACTGGGTTTGGGTTGTAATATATATAAACAATGTAATTTTTTTATATATATTACATTGCAATATATATTATATATATTACAATGTAATATATGTATATATATAACAATGTAATTAAAATATGATAATTTTTAAATTTTTTAAATTTGTTTTAATTTTTAATTTTTATTATCATGTGAACCATAGTTCTTTTGGGGGTTATTAGGACATGTACCATAGGGTTTTTCTTTATTTGTGTTCTCATGAGTTTTTTTCATGAGAAGAAGAACAAATAATAGGCATGAGAATGACTAGTTTGGATTTATAATGGAATTAAAATAGATTGGAACCATACTAAAATTTTGAGTTTAATGAATAAGAATGTTGAGGAAGAGAAAAAGGAAATGAAGGAACAAATTGAATCATACCTCCACGATCGTAATCAACATAAGTAAGAGTGTTATGGATTTTTTCAGAGATAAAAAACCAAGATTTAAAAACATTCAATGTTACAAAATCTACATTCCATCTTTGTGGAAGGTAGTTGTGAGAAAATATGTCAAATTTGATGAAGATGCATGATCCTCCAATTCTCAATAACCTATTATTGTCACTAGGGAGGTAGAGAAGCCTTCTTCCCAAAAATATGATCCATATATTTCAAAATCCTTATTGTCACTAAGCATTAAAGACTTTTAACAATCACCTAACTGGTAAGAGGAGGACACACATTGATTAAAAGGTTAATCATAATAATTGTATACAAGTCATATCAAACTTTGAAGACAATAGGCGATGGAACCTTCCCCATGTTCATAATTATACACCGAGGCACAGGTTGTATAAACCTTTGGGCTCACTAAGAAAATAGGAGAGTATACCAATGTTCACCTAATCACTTAAGTGATAAAGAAACATTTCTACATTAACCATGGATATACTACATGCAACAAAGAGACCACAAGGGGTGCAACCCTTTTATCTATTGTTGTAAAGCTGTTTCATAATTGAGGAACCAAGAATAACCAAAATATGACTTGGAGGAGAATTGTTAATTACCAAAACATTAGAGATGTCAATGCATTCCATGTTCTACTAGAAAGACCTTGGAAATTTGATAGGAAAGTTGTGCATGATGGGAGCAACAGCTACGGAGTGTTGAGGAATATCTTATCCTATCTGATCCGTACACTAGTCTAAACCCTTGTCGAAGGAACCCACTGGAGTTATCAGATCTTGTCTTGGAAAGTCTAGAGTGTAACTCTGTGGGACTCTTAAGATTTGAATCTGAAGAAAGCTCTGTAACTCCTAGTGAAACTCTAACAACCTTTGTAAAGAGTGGGTAGTTACAATAGATCCTAGAGTGGGTGGATACAAAATATGGATTACATCTGTTAATGCACACACAAACGAAGATAGTACACAATGAACATAGTTCCTATGATATCTCTCCATATCAATTATGGCATGGTTCTAATCTATCACTAGTACATGTGAACATTTTTTCCATGACAAATCATCGCTAGGATGAACATGATGATGTTGATTGATATTATTCTAATGAGTATGAACATGATGATCATGATGATGAAGCTAATAACATTGATGATGATTATTATTATAACATTAACGATTATGAGGCTAAGGATGAACAAAATATTAGGAGAAAGAAGACAAAGGAAATGTTCGAGTATGAAGAAGTTGATTCCAGGATGACTTGGATGCTACCAAATTATTTTTACAAATTTTCCTTCTTCGTTTCATTTCAATATAGTGTTATTTGTTCTCCTCAAAGGAGAAATTTATCCCTTTCACAAAATCTAGAGGGATTGACATACTCAAGTAAAACCAACATACTTGTTCACACATAAGGGGTGATCAGGATTACAAAAACAATGTGTGTGCAATCTAGGCATGCTTTCATCCATAATACTATAACAATGTTTTCCAACACCTCAATTTAGTTTCATTAGCAAATTATGAAAAACATAAAGGGAAGAAAAAAAATGGGAACAAAAAGGAAAAGAAAAGAAAAATATAAAGTAGACATGACAAATTCATGTATTAGGATGTGCATTAATAGTTATTTATGAAATATCTAAATTCATCCTCAAAGCTTCTCCCTCTTAGGGGGTGGGGCCTTATCAGAATTGATTGCCTTAGATATACAAGATATCATGGATTGTTCAAACCCTGATGTGTTTGGTAATTGAGTGGATATCAAAGAGTCACATGGATCAATGACTACATTATTCTACACTGGTAGTCTCAGTGACTTTTTGTTGCTTGTCATGGACATGGTCTTCTTCATCGGTTATGTAGCAAGGTAAAATCCAACCAATGAATCACATGGATTAACAACTACATTCTTCTCCTACATTTGTAGGGTCATTGAGTTTTGTTTCTTTTCATGTACATGGTATTATTCATGGGAATTGGAGGAAGGTAAAGACCCAAACCCATGGATTGAATCGTAGAGCCCGTGGACTCAAATGACAATAAATGTTTTGTTCTGGGGTTATTTTGGTTATGAAATCTATGGCCTAGAATGTTATTTGATCCCCTAGATTTGTGTTTTCATACTTTGATGTGTTAATGAATTATTATGAATTTATCATTTAAGTTAATGAATTAAAATTATATATGAATTTAAATATGATCATAATAACAATGATGATGATGATGATGATGATCATGACGATGATGATCATGATGATGGCGATGATGATGCTGATGATGAAGATGATGAAGATGATGATGACGAAGATTATGATGATGATGATGACGAAGATGGTGATGACGACGATGGTGATGATGATTGTGATGATGGTGATGGTGATGATGATGATGGTGATGATGATGATGGTGATGATGCTGCTGCTGCTGATGATGATTATGATGATGATGATGATGGTGATGATGGTGATAATGATGATGGTGATAATAATGATGGTGATGACGATGGTGATGGTTATGATGATGATGACGATGATTATGAAGATGTCGATGAGGAAGAGGGTGATGATGATAATGATGATGATGATGACGATGATGATCATGATGATGGCGGCAATGATGATGATGATCAATACGATGATGATGAATATGATCATGATGGTGATGATGATGACAAAGATGATGATTGTTACGGAGAAAACATCCTATGGCTTGGGGTGTACCACAACAGATAGAGTAACCACAGAAATCAATCCCTTCCCAATATGCAAGAGAAATATAACATCTAACACTAAAGGATCTCGAAACATACCTTATTCTTGATGGTTGATGTAGATCCCCGTTGAGATTTTCCAATCCCTCTTGTGTTAACAATTTGCTCTCTCAACAATCAGCAAACAAGACAAGCATGCTATATAATGGTGTTATACCTACTCTAGCATATAGAATCAATAATGTATAAGCAATTAAAAGCATCAATGGATTCAATATTCATTTAAATGCACATCATTGGATAGGAAAAGATATTTCTATTAATATAAATCGGATATTACATGAATGGAAACCTCTATCGGCACGTCTGCGAACTGGAAAAACTGAGTCCTCCACATGGGCCTCCACCACCTCAATCCTCCATCTCTCGATAGCAAGCTCAAAAGAAAAGGAAAGCTTGGGAAGAACACCAAGTGCTCCAAGGGACAAAGGGATGCAGACTCAAGTATAAGCTATGGCAACAATGGACTATAGTTTTCTTTCTCTTCAATTCCTCTCCTTTCAATGTATCCAAAGGGTTCCTTATATAGTGCTTAAATGGGGTAATGGAAGGCCAAATCCGAGTGATCTCGAAGCATACGGAAGGCTAGGAGACAAGTGACTCGGATCCACATCAAGGAAAACTCCAAAAATATTTGGCTTTTTGCACGCATCCCAATGTATGTGGGTTTAAGGGCTATATCTGCATGTATACGAGAGGAAGGGTTAAAAAGTCATGTATAGCAAATAACAGGTGTTTTTAGGGATGATCTTGGAAACATCAAAGGTACAAAAATAGTCCATCGGGTCTAAAGAGTCTGCAAAGGCACAGGGAAGGCCATAAATGTGTGATCTACCATGTGTGGTAAAATAAACTGTAACAGATGCCCCCTAATGTGTGAGGTCAGAGGGGTGATACGATGGCCAAAATAAATTATAAGTCCATCCCAGAAGTGGATTGATGAAGGACCATGTGGAAGAAACAACCATCCAACAATATAGTACAAATATCTCTACATATGACTGCAAGTACATACAACAGTCCTAGATACATAAGAGTACAATGGTCATGAATAGGCATGATACAAAATATGACATGTGTGGTCATCACCATGTACAATATAGATAGATCAGAATCTCCATGATGAAGATATACAAAGGATCATGATATCCATGAAATATGAAGATATACAATGGATCAAGATCTCCATAATGGCTGACATACACTAGAATCAAGTCACGAGAGATGAAATCTCATGAACACTAGCACGATCAAGGAGGTAGCATATCAGAAATGCCACCAATCTAGAAAGTCTTCTACATAATCGGCTACAAGTACATGTCCTACTATGTGAATATAGGTGTCAATGTCAAACATAGTAGTCCATCATCTGATTACCAGTCATTGATGTATACCGTTAACAGATGCGAGATCACCCACCAATAATGAAAATAGGAATCAAGGTACTATAGTGAAATCTAACAAGTGTGAATAAATGTGTTGAGGTCGAACACTTGGAAGAATCCATCGATTAGGGGACATTGATGTATTCCCAAAACTGTCGATGGCCAGAGAAACTACCACTGATGACTGTAAGTCTCAAGGCACTCAAATGACTCTAGACTCCTATGCCAGAATAAATGATCTGAAGTTGATGGGATGAAATCTGCTGGAACGAGGGAATTAAGGCATCCCCCATCATCCAACATGAGGTACTCAGTAAATATGTATAATGTGGGAGGACTCGATCATAATGTGCTCGAACCAATACCAGTACCAGGAATGACCGTCATGCAAATTCAAGAGAACTGAGGAATGACCGACTCAGGCTTCAACTTCCTTCAAACAAGAGCATAAAGGAAAATGGTGACTAAATGTAGGAAGCATAGACTCAATATACAAAACTGGGACATCTCTACGACACATGAGGCATCAACAGAGGCTCCATAAGGACTCGAAGCTTAACCAGTCGATGGAGATAAAATCAGAGAAACAAGTACAACTCCTAAATTCAAACTATTAACCCAACCAATGGATGTGATATATAGTGCTTTATTTGAAGGCGACATGAGTCAACTACTCCCAAAGATAACATCTTTTCCTGTCCGGATTTTTGGTTTTTTGATTTATTTGGAATTTTTCAAATATTTTTCAAATATTGAAAAAGAATAAAAGTGCTTTATAGTTACAAATCTAGGAGGAGATGAGTGTCAAGGGGCAAACAAACTAGTTCCAAGTAGCGGAACATACCTATGCTCAATGGAAGGAAACATGTGTAGGATAACGACACTCAAGGGAAAGTACCCTCCTGATAAAAATGGGGAATCAAGCTACAAAAGATATATATAATGGCTCTTCTTGGCTAGACATGAGATAAGCTTGGGCTACATAGTTGATAATCAAAGTCAGGGAAGCCAGCATAAGGCTCAAAAAGGCAAGAAAAACTCATGATAATGCAATTACAACTTGAAATAAGGGAGTCCTAGGGAAAAAGGCTAGCAAAAAGATCAAGAGGAGTATGAAGCTCTTGCACAAAGTCATGGCGGTACTATACAAAGGACTCCCACACCCTAAAGGAAAAATGTTGGCATGGGCACCAAATGCAAAATACGAGCTAACTCGAGTACCCATGTATGGTCAAGCTCTACCATTCACATCATGTCACTTCTAAAATCAATAAGAAGGTTCTGTGACAAGATAGAATGGGTTCGTACTTAAGGTTATAATGAAACGGTCATAAGGTCATGCAAAGTGCAAATGGATGTGAAACCTAACCTACATGCCAGTTTAGACATAATACCTAAAATAGGCACGAATGGGTCAAAACCATGGTCAAACCGCGCTCAAAATGGACTCCTACATCATCAAATTAGTTCAAAACAGTCCAAAATGGAAAAAACTATAGAAAGTGGGTAAAAAATTTCAAAAAATTTCTATAAATAGTAAAAAATTTAAAAATTCCATATCATTTGATATTTTTACCCATTTGAGCTCAAAACTTCCAAGGTGAATTCTGGGAGCATCGTCCGACGAAATTTGATACCGTTTGATCTAGGTAACTCCTCATGTCCTCCTCTTCCTATTTCATGCAAATTTTTTAAGTTTTCATGGTACAATTAATTTTTTAGGCCATCCTAAGTTGTGTGTTTCAGCCCATGTGGGTATCAGGTTTTTTTCCGCATATAGGGCTCACCATACGTAGAAAAGACACCCAAACCTGCGTATGAGGCTACAAATGGGGTTTTCAAGGGAAAAAGCTAATCAAAACTCCTGTTTTTTGTGTAGGATGGTGTTAGAGTGGAGGGAGAGGGAACATGGTGATGTGGAAGTGGCCATGCAAGGTGATCTAATGGCCCAACAAGCATTGCAGCCATGTGGTTTGTATAATTTTTGGTGTCTTGGAAGCCTGAGGGCCAAACCAGGAATCCTACAGATGGTAGTGGATTACTGGGATCCAAACTCTAATACTTTTCACATTGAAGGGATGTTGCTCAGCATTGAAGTTTAGGACATATACTTTATCACTGGTTTATCCCAACAAGGAGAGGTGGTAAATCTCCAATCTCACGGGCTAGGAGGTGGATTGACTATTGATTAGTACATTGCGGTGTACCACTTTTCAGACACAGAAAAGGTTGGGAGTCAAAACCCGACAAGCTAAGGCTTGCTTATGAGCATCAAAGGACTCCTGGGCTTGCTCATCCCAGCAAAAAGGAGTGTCCTTCTTTAAAAGACACATAAAGCCTTTAGTCAAGTTGGAAAAATTAACCATGAATCTCCGAAAGAAATTTGCCATGCCTTGCAAACACTGAAGGTGTCTAATATTACGTGGAAAAGACAATTGAAGTATTTCCTCAACCTTTAAGGGATCGACTCTTATACCCTCCTTGGATATGATGAACCCTAGCAAGCGACCAAAAATCACGCAAAATATGCACTTATGAGGATTTAAACGAACCTAGTAATGACGGCATATTTTGAATACTAATCTCAAATGGTATGGATGACGCAATCTCAAATGAGAATGAGCAGCAAGGTCATCCAAATACACTTCGATAATCATTTTGAAATCATGAAAAATTAAGGTCATAGCCCACTGAAATGTAGCTCCGACGTTTTTAAGGCCGAAAGGCATCTTCTGATATGAAAAAGTACCCCAAGGACAAATAAATGCGGTCTTATGTTGACCCTCAGGATTGATCTGAATCTGATTATATCCGAAAAAACCATCCATGAAGGAGAATACCTTTCTTCCCGCACACATCCAAAATATGATCAATAAATGGTGTGGGAAAATTATCCTTAGGATAAGCACGATTTAAATAACAGAAATCAGTGTATATACGGATCGCTCCCTGCTTCTTATCAACTGGAATGGGATTTGAAACCCACTTCGTTAGGGGAACGGGATAGATAAAACTGAATTTTAACAGTTTCTCTATCTCAACCTTAATGGCAGGTGCTTTTCTAGGATTCACCGCATGCAAACGTTGTCGAATCGGCTTCGCATTCGGATAGATCTTAATCTAATGTTCGACAATATGAGGGTCAATACCTAGCATTTGCTCATATGACCAAGCAAATATGTTGCAAAACTCTTTAAATAGCTTGGTATAATCCTTGATCTCATCAGGGGCACAACTCACCCCAATGTAGACGTTCTCAACTTTGCCAGGATCACGACAAATATTGATAGGAATAGTAGGTGATAGATTTTCCATGTTCCCATCGGCCACCTGACGAAGAGAGCTCAATGGAACCAAAGGACTACCAATCTTCTCTCTAAGAATCTTCCCAAGGTGGTTCAACCCCAGACATGGCCTCAATAATGGCTTCATCCGATGGAAAAACATCGTTGAGGAAATCATGTGCGTGAGAGGACTCAACTGCCCATGCAGGAAGCACACATGGGTCCTCCTCCTGCATCCGCGAAGGGGAAGGACTAGGCTCTGTAACTTGACCAAGATTTGCTTGATATGATACCATCGTTGTAGGAAACAATACATCCATTTCGATAGGTCCAATCGAAGGACTTGGTGAAGGAAGAATCCAAGGATCTTCCATATGGGAAGTGCGAAAAGAAACCGAATTCAACGAGGATGAAGCCCCACCAAAACTAGATTTGATCATAAGAACAAGCACACGACAACTAAAGGTTCCCATAATAGATGTATACATACCTACACCCACACTCCCAGTTGCCAGCTGAGAATGATCGATAATCATGATGGAAGTTCCCAATGATGCATTAACACTCGAATTATAGAATGACCTATGATCACTCGTAATGATCTTCCCATTAAATGGAAAGAATACCACTTGAAAGAGAGAAGAGGCTACAAATTGCATACTATAAATCCAATTCCGGCCCAGCAAAATATTGTAGTCAAGGGGCGCATCAAACACCTCGACCTCGATCTTGATGGTCTTCCCTCCCAATTGGACCTTAAGAGAAGGAAGAATCCCATGTGACCGAAATGATATACCATCAAAAGTTGTCAACATAGTAGAGGATTGAGACAACCCGGGAGAACCCAAACCCTTCCAACATGACAAAGACATCACAGAAACAACAACGCCTTCATCAATAACAGTGCGTTTGACAGTCATATTAAGATACTCTACATGAATCAAAAGAGAAATGTAGTAATGCAAGTGAGGCTATATTCCTATGGTTTCCAATTTGATAACGGAAGAAGAGTTATCATCATTAACCCCAAGAGCAAAAAGCAATGCTCTCCTCCACGGAAGACAAGTCTAAAGTACTTCAAGTGCGGACATCACACAAGGAGTTTGGTCCAAATCCTCGACAACGGAATAGTTTTGGGTGGCTTGGGCATTAGGATTGTGCCTTGAACGCTTTAGGACACCCTTAGGAATGTGAGGTGCAACTTCAAGTTTATCCATAGGTTTTTTGATATAGAAAGGGCTCTCGGGTGGAGCGGGTTCTTTTCCAAGGTCCGGTTGTGACGAACCATAATCCTTCACATGAGTCACAACCTTAGTAGCATGCACCATGTTGATGCAACCATGACTAGTATTGGCCTCCGACGGATTTTGATCTCCACCCAATGCACAATGAGGATCAATGGTCCTCGAGTTCATATTTTGATTGTTGGGTAAAGGATTAGTTAGTATGGTTGGTCCCTATGCTATGAACCTCGAGGCATCTTCCATATGAGGTTAAAAGTGAGTGAGGTGGTCCTCCTTACATAAATTTCAAGGAAACTTTACCTTATGTTTAGTCTACTTGTCCCCCACAAAATTACGAGTGTTTTTGTCATTATAATTATCATTTTCATTCTTATTCCCACCCTTAAGATTATTTTTCCCGTTTTTCTTATTCCTTCCAGGCTGCTGGTTTTCCTTCTGGTCCGACGATTGCAGAGGAAAATATTGAGGGTTAGAGGCTTAGAGAGATAAAAAATATTGGAGGTTAGGGGTTTAGAGAGAGAAAGAGAGAGAGATTGCATGTTAGGGTTTTTTAGATAGAGAGAGAGGGAAGGACATTGGGTGTTAATGGTTTAAAATGAGAGGGAGAGAGAGGTGTTTTGGGTTAGTAGTTAAGAGAGAGAGAGAGAGAGAAGGGTTTAGGGAGAGAGGGAGGGAGAGAGAGGGTTATGGGTTGTGTGTGTGTGTGTGTGTGTGAGAGAGAGAGAGAGAGAGAGAGAGTCAATGTTAGAAGTTTAGAGAGAGGGAGAGATTGGGGATTAGGGGTTTAGAGAGTGAAATAGAAATACAAAATGGGAATCGGGAATTTAGAGAGACAAAGAGAGAGATTCAAAGTTATAGGTTTAGAGAGAGAGAGAGAGAGATTTGGGTTGGGAATTTAGAGATAGAGAGAGAATGGATGTTAGGGTTTAGAGATAAAAAATGTGAGATTGGGGTTAGGGGTTGACAGAGAAAGTTAGAGAGAAATAGGATTATGGTTTTAGAGAAAGAGACATATATGGGAATAGGGGTTTAGAGAGAGAGATTGAGGTTTTTGGGGTTAGTGATTTGGAGAGAGAGAGAGAGAGAAAGAGAGAGATAAAAAGATAGAGATGGGGACTAGGGTGTTAGGCCAGGAAAGTTGCACAAAGAAGAAGCTGGAACGCAAGTAAGGAAGGAAATTTGTGCATGTGATGAGGAGGAGAGTAGGTCGCAAAGAAGAAAAGAGACTGACGTAGAAGGATAGAACATGCAAGCGATGAAGGAAAGGTGAGCGTGTAGGCGTACAAGTGGGTAGCAGCCAGAAAGAGACAAGTCAGGAAGATTGTGGTTGCTAAAGTTGCTGTAAGCCACCAGACAATGCACGTATGAAGGAATATATCTAAGTCAAGCCAATAGTGCCTTGTGTCAGTCCATGACAGCTTGTAACCAAATTTTATGGCTGAATACAACCTGTAACTAATGAACACTATGTAGTCAACCCTGTGAGGTCCTATAGAAGTTAATAGGAAGAACCCGCTCTGTATAATGGTTATTCGTTGTGGTCGTTCATCATTTTTGGTTGTTAATTGGTTGTTTGTTGGAGCAGGGCCCCGCAGCTACAGGAAAAGCTGCTATATCAAGATAAGAAAGTCAAAGGAAACAGTACCTGAAGCGGCAAAGAAGAGAGAGTTCAACCATTGCACTTAAGGCGGCGGTGAAGACAGGAGGGCTCAGCTACCCTCATAAAGGAAAAGGAGCAACGGGCCAAGGTATTGAAGACAAAGGACATAAGGGGAGAAACTAAGGAAGTGATGCCCATAGCCATGATCAGGGTCAGGAATCACAGAAGACTGTAGAAAGTTGTGGTGTGACGGGAAGCGACAGTTCAAAGTACAAATAGGCCGACTGTCATAGTTACGGTTTTTGGGTTACTGTTGGGATAGGCCCACAGTTTTGTATCAGGGTGAGACCTTCGGGCCACCTATTTAAGCATGTATTTTTTATATTGAAAGGTTGTTCAGTTGGTTAGCCAGTTAGTTAGTCGATAGTTGTTTAGTCATCTGTATTATAAGATATTGAGAAAGAGTCGAGCTCTGGTTCTGTATTCAGTCTGTAGTTATATTACTGTAACCAGTAGCCGACTCCTTGAGCATGAATGTAACAATCTGTAGGGATTGAGAGAGAGAGAGAAGGAATATATTGTAATAAGAAAGCATAATAGAAAGAGAAGAGATCTAAGAGAGAAGGGCTCCCAGCTGAGAACGCGGAGTTTCCCAGAATATCTCAAGCTGCATAATAGGTTGCAGTGGAACTGTGTGTACTCTCTCCAGATATAATATAAACACAGTTCCTGTGGACATAGCTTCCTCTCTGGAAGTGAACCACGTAAAATCCGTGTGTGGTACGACTGTTCATGTGATTGTGCTTTAGTTACTTGTTATCTGCTATCTATTACATGAGCTTAGCTAACAGTTAATGAATGTATGTATGCTATCCTTCAGTTTACAATACCGTAGAAGGTTAAATGCGAGTTGGATGTGTTAAGTATTCTGCATATGAGTTTATCAGTGCTTGATTCAGATCGTAACAGTTACAGTGTTAAGTGACTTATGTATATTTAGTTCAGCAAGTTGAGCGCAATAGATGCTAAGCATGTTAGACTGTAGAGGTTAAGTGAATTCGTTTAACACCTTGATGAAGGTTAACTGAGCTACTATAAGCAGAAGGAAAGCCGTTGGACCTTGAGAGTTGGAGAGTCCTATTGAGTCTTACTATAGAAGCTATCGCAGCACATAAAGGCGATATCACACTGTCGGAGGAGCCACGGTGTGGGATATTGCAGGTAAAGGGTCAAGTAGAAGAGAAAGTTTGCGCATCGTCCTAGAAGCCACGATGCGATAAGAGTCAGTCTCATAGCAGAGTCTGTTCGGAAGAGAGATACAATGTTTATAGAGAGACTCAACTGGTTAAGTAGAGTAAGGAGAATGTAGGATGCTCCAGAACCTGGTTGAGGACACCTAAGTCTTTAGCCACCCCATCTAGGATCACTTCGGGTGAGACTTCAGGCCGTTCTGCGGTTTGTCGCCAAAAGGGCCAGTGAGCTAGGGGTTTTCTTGGTACATTAAAGTAAACCCGGGTCTAGCCCAGAGTAAACCAAAAAATGGTTCCGTTGTCGGGACTCTCTCAGCTTGAACCAACAAATGGTTCTGTTTCCGCCTATAAATGGTCCACCATTTATTCTGGAGCTCACTTAAGGAAAGCGTTGATACTATTTTAGAGAAAGCGACACAAGACTGTGTCGAAGCTATGGACAAAGAAGTTGTAGGACTCTGAGAAAGATTTGCAAGGACTTCGCAGGAAGCCAAGGAGAAGCTACAGCAAGAGAAGCTAGCTGTTAGTGGCTCGGGGACGAGCCACAAGTAAGTTTTAGGGGACTGTTGGAGCAGGGCCCCGCAGCTACAGGAAAAGATGCTATATCGGGACCAGAAAGTCAAAGGAAACAGTACCTGAAGCGGTCGAGAAGAGAGAGCTCAACCACTGCACTTAAGGCAGTGGCAAAGACAGGAGGGATCAGCTACCCTGATAAAGGAAAAGGAGCAACGGGCTGAGGTATTGAAGACAAAGGACAGAAGGTGAGCGACCGAGGAAGCGACGCCCATACCCATGATCAGCGCCGAGAATCGCGAAAGACTGCAGAAAGCTGTGGTGTGACGGGAAGCGGCAGTTCAAAGTACAGATAGGTCGACTGTCACAGTTAGGGTTTTTGGGTTACTGTTGGGATAGGCCCATAGTTGTGTATCAGGGTGAGACCTTTGGGCCACCTATTTAAGCATGTATTTTGTATTATGAAAGGTTGGTTAGTTGGTTAGCCAGTTAGTCAATAGCTAGTTGTATAGTCATCTGTATTGTAAGATATTGAGAAAGAGTCGAGCTCTGGTTCTGTATTCAGTCTGTAGTTATCTTACTGTAACCAGTAGCCGACTCCTTGAGCATGAATGTAACAATCCGCAGGGATTGAGAGAGAGAGAGAAGGAATATATTGTAAGAAGAAAGCAGAATAGAAAGAGAAGAGATCTAAGAGAGAAGGGCTCCCAGCTGAGAACGCAGAGTTTCCCAGAAAATCTCGAGCTACATAATAGGTTGCAGTGGAACTGTGTGTACTCTCTCCAGATATAATATAAACAAAGTTCATGTGGACATAGCTTCCTCTCTGGAAGTGAACCACGTAAAATCCGTGTGTGGTACGACTGTTCATGTGATTATGCTTTAGTTACTTGTTATCTGCTATCTATTACATGAGCTTAGCTAACAGTTAATGAATGTATGTATGCTATCCTTCAGTTTACAATAACGTAGAAGGTTAAATGCGAGTTGGATGTGTTAAGTATTCTGCATATGAGTTTATCAGTGCTTGATTCAGACCGTAACAGTTACAGTGTTAAGTGACTTATGTATATTTAGTTCAGCAAGTTGAGTGCAATAGATGTTAAGCATGTTAGACTGTAGAGGTTAAGTGAAGTCATTTAACACCTTGATGAAGGTTAACTGAGCTACTATAAGCAGAAGGAAATCTATTGGACCTTGAGAGTTGGAGAGTCCTATTGAGTCTTACTATAGAAGCTATCGCAGCACAAAAAGGAGATATCGCACTGTCGGAGGAGCCATGGTGTGGGATATCGTAGGTAAAGAGTCAAGTAGAAGAGAAAGTTTGCGCATTGTCCTAGAAGCCGTGATGAGATAAGAGTCAGTCTCATAGCAGAGTCTGCTCGGAAGAGAGATACACCGTTTATAGAGAGACTCAACTGGTTAAGTAGAGTAAGGAGAACGTAGGATGCTCCAAAACCTGGTTGAGGACACCTGAGTCTTCAACCACCCCATCTAGGATCACTTCAGGTGAGACTTCAGGCCGTTCTGCGGTCTGTCGCCGAAAGGGCCAGTGAGCTAGGGGTTTTGTTGGTACATTACAGTAAACCCGGGTCTATCCCAGAGTAAACCAACATTGTTCATTCGCCAAGTCACCCAGTTTTGTTAAGGAAGTTAGCGTTAGAGGGAAAGAAGACTTAGAGAAGACTCTACTAGCAGTAGAAGGCTGTTGAGCCATGGATCTTGCAGCTATGTGCGTAGACCACTAGTGGTAGAAGTAATCTGTAGCTGAGTGTGCAGACAGTAGGTAGAAGATTCAATCTAGGCTATGTGCAGATCAATAGGAGTAGATAAAAGAATAAACCAAAGAGCACAAGAGAAAGAATATTGATTCAGAGAGACATATCATAAGAATAGTCTGTAGGTCACAGACTGCAAGGTGCTATACCCATTTCTCATGACAGATGAAGAGTACCTTGGTGGTTTTTCCCATATGGGTTTCCATGTTATTTCCTATGTTGAATGATTGATTGATGTTGAGTTGATGTGAATGCCAATTATTTTCTTATTGTATATTGATGAGTTATTGTTGAATGTATGGCACCATCTTATTAATCAGTGAATGAATAATTCTTTAAAGAACTGTTTGAATGTTGTGTATAAGTTCATGGTTAATTTCCTAAGTTAAAGCATAAGTCGCACACAGTCTGCCAATGCAAGGAGTCAGCTACGTCGCACAACTTGTGCTAGTTGTTGAGGCTAAGGACAAGGTCATGTCGCGCGTGTGCTGTCATACAATTATGTCCGGTTGCATAGTAATAGACTCCATCATCCCATTACCTTTGTCGAGCACCTTGGTCACGTTCCAAGGGACTATAATCCCTCATCAACTGCAAAAACATGGTTCTGGAAGTTACCCATTAGATATCTTAGGTGAGACTGTGCCTGCCTCACAGGTGTTGCTGACTGAGCTTGCTCTGTCGGCCTGATGTCTTGTGGTGTCTTGTCGGTATTATGTTGTTGTTGAACCGCGGGTCGAGAAAAAAGGAAGAAAGAGGCCAACATAGGGATTTAGAAATAAATAGAGAGAGAAAGAGAGAGAGAGAGAGAGAGAGAGAGAGAGAGAGAGAGAGAGAGAGA
>LPNX010244180.1:13487-27437 GCA_001517045.1 Pseudotsuga menziesii
TCATTGCAACGTGTTGTGAGTCAACACATGCGCATGGAGTTGGTTGCAACGTTTCGGGAATATGGAACGTCGTGGTACCATAATGCTTGGGAAGCGATTTGGCCGAATTGCATGGTTCAGTTTTAGCATATGATTGTAACGTTGATAAAGAAGAGAACAGCTGTGGTCTGTTATGGCTCCTCTCACTAAGTGCTTAAATAGAGGATGTTGGCCACCGTTGGAGGGGGAGAGACTCAGTTCATTCAGAGTGTAGTACATCGTTTCTCTATTATGCGAAGCTCAGAGAGTTTGCTGTAAAATGTTCCGATGTTGTTACTATGGAAGTCGACATTCTCTGTCATACTTTGGCTTTCTTTTCCTTATGAAGGCTGATTGTAATTTCTAGAGAAAGGTCTTAAAGACTTTGTACAACATTCTGTTTACAGTTGCTGAAGTTGTTTCCAGAACCATCTTGTACCATTTTTAAGAGATTAATTGGATCAGTATCCATTGGAGAGGGACCCGGAGACGTAGCCCAGTGAAGGGGGTGAACTCTATTATAAACTTTTGTTTTGTGACTCTCTGATTCTGTGTTTCTTTTATATCTATTTATCGGTTCTGTTTTCCATCTGTTTTCAGCATTTAATTTATGTTAATGTTTTTCCATTAATTCACCTGTTGAACGCATTCTTTTTAACACAAACTTTTAATGCACACAAATTGAGTTCCGATGGATCAAGTAGTGCCACTACTTATGGCCCTTAGTCCATAAGCGTTTCTTACCAGAATCGCTACGTCATTGAAGGAGAAAAGTGGTACCCTTGGTAAAAAGGGAAAAAGAGAAGTTTCTCGAGGCTTCTAGATGATGAGCCTCGTGTCCTCCCTTATCTCTATCATTGTGGGTCAATTGAACTCAAGATCCCTCATCCTAGGATCTTAGAAGCCACCTCATCCACTAATATCTCAACCATCCCTATCCATTGAGCCTTATAAATATAAGCTCATATCCATGGTTGAGGGGAGAACTCTTAAGATATTGTTATGATGTTGGATTGATCACTTGCCCCAAGCCATTGGAGAGCATAGAGAGCAAAATCCGGATCTTATGGGGATGAGAGTGCCTGGTTTCATGGGGATGCATGTCAACACTAAGGCTTGATTGTAAACTTCTCCATTTTTATCTTAATGCAAGTTGATTTATGTCCCACATTATTGTTGTTGTTTGATTTCACATGTATGTTGTTAGATTTCTTAGTCACTAACATGGATCAGTAGATTATACACTGGCAGCTTTGATTTGTTTTTTTGTTTAAGTTGATTGTAGGTACACAGGGTTACCATCGAACCATCACATTCTAGGTATCTACAGCATCCAGGGAGAGTCTTCAACCTCTGTATTCTAGATCTGAACCATTCATAATAGTGGAACACCTTACTGTCCGCAGAAGGTGAAATATTCACGAAATATTCTAGCTAGCATTGAATGAGTGTGTGTTTTAAATAGAGAGTCTCAGTCTGTATTTATACTTACAGGGATGACTTCTCTAGGAGAGTCTAATAACCATAATATGACTCAATTGTGGGGTCTATTTCGTCGAATTACAATGGAGGGTTAACCTCAATTACTTTACATGACTTTATTATATTAATGACTCTCCCAATCAGAGGAACAAACATCTCCATTGGGGTACAATAAAATACAATAAGAAATATACAAGTGAATACATTCCAAAGTTACAAATACATCAGCACTCCCTCTTACCTGGGAAGGTATTCTCTTGACACAGTTCATCAGCACAAGTCTTCATCACTGGATCATCATCAAAGTTGGATCATCATCATCATCACTATTGCCTCTATCTCAAGCAAATGGTGTTATCTCTCAAATATACTCGTCATAGGAATTTCTATAGATCCAACCTTTTTTCATGTTGGATGTAGACCTAGCCTCCATGTAGGTATTCATATACAGTACCAGTCCTTTTTCATGCTGGATGTAGGTCTCATCATCGTCATCACTTATTTCTAACCATGAGATTCCCATCCCGCCACCATGTCAGAAAGGCTCTGCACTTACATCCGACCATGGGAGGCCAATCTTGACACCTTGTCAGAAGGGATCTGCACTTATATCCGACCATGGGAGGCCCAACCTTCCACCATGTTGAAAGGGCTCAACACTTACATCCAACCATGGGAGGCCCAACCTACCACCATGTCGAAAAGGCTCAGGACTTACATCCAACCATGGGAGGCCCAACCTGCCACCATGTCACAAGGACTCAACACTTACATCCCACCATGGGAGGCTTGGCCTTCCACCATGTCGTAAAGGCTCAACACTTACATCCGACCATGAGAGGCCAATCCTGCCACAATGTCCGAAAGGATTAACACTTACATCCGACCATGGGAGGTCCATCCTGCCACCACGTCGAAAAGGCTCAGCACTTACATCCAACCATGGGAGGCCCACCCTACCACGATGTCAGAAGGGCTCAACACTTACATCCGACCATGAGAGGCCAATCCTGCCACAATGTCCGAAAGGATTAACACTTACATCCGACCATGGGAGGCCCATCCTGCCACCACGTCGAAAAGGCTCAGCACTTACATCCAACCATGGGAGGCCCACCCTACCACGATGTCAGAAGGGCTCAACACTTACATCCAACCATGTGATGACCATTGTGTCACCATGTCGGAAAGGCTCAGCACTTATATCCGACCATGGGAGGCCCAGCCTGCCAGCATGTCAAAAGGGATCAACACTTACATCTGACCATGGGAGGCCCATCCTACCACCATGTCAGAAGGGCTCTTAAACTCATCACTTCCCCTTGCAAGGAACCACGACCTGAAGTACACACTGGAGCTTCACTACTCCTCTCTGCATCATACAAAAATGCGAGTCATATTAATCAAATAAAATAGTATCTTTCAAAAGAAAGATACTACCTCCCAAATAGCCGAGAAAGTGGCAACATAATTTTCCTCATATGTCCTCAGCACCATGCAGGGCTACATCCTACAAAACCAGTAGCCCTTACTAGATCTCAAACTGAAGAGGCAATCAAAGATGCTCTTCTTCTCAATGGCACTACAAATTCGAATCAAAATAACCATGCAATGTTAGTCTTCTTATTCGTATCATACTTGAGTCCATACTCAACTGTACCCTTTAGGTACCCCATTGCATGCTTTGCAATGAGGTGAGCAAGTAACAGATCTGCAAGAACTAGCTACGGTCGTTCACAACAAATCATGTGTCTAGTCTTGTATTCATCAGTCACATCAATGAACAAATCATCTAATGATACATTGTGGCATCAACTGTCTCTAATGAAGAATCACTCAATAGCTTCAGGTTCGATGACATAAGTGTGGCCATGGACTTGCATTAAATCATCCTGAACCTTTTTAGGATCTCCACTGCATACTTCCCTCTACCACACCTCTATTCCTAGAAAGTAGTGCATCATACCCAAGTCCTTCAAGTCAAACTTGGCAGCAACTCTCCTTCCTGTAACTTTAAAGAGTTCCTCTTTTCTGTCACGAACAGGTCATCGATATATAACATGAGCATCACTAGTCTTCTGCCTTCAACCTTGAAGAAAAGGTTGGAATTTTATTTACTCTCAGTAAATCCTATTGCCATCAGTAATCTATCCATCATGTCATACCATGTCGATGTTAATGTATTTGTAACTTCAGAATATATTCATCTGTATATCTTATGTATTGTACCTCGATGTTTATTCCGGGATGTGTCTGTAATGCACTTGAGTCATGCCATGCCCCAATGTTCCTATCGGGAGGTTCTATAATGTAAACAAGCCATGTCAAGTCATTGTGGGTAACCCTCCTATTGGTTAAGGGTTAAAGTCCTCGCAGTTGTGGGGCCCTAGGGCTATTAGACCATCCTAGAGAAGTCGACCCTAGGTGAGTCATTGTAATTCAAGGAAATAGTCCCCATCATTGTGTTAAGGATAACCCTCCTTGTGGTCGGAGGAGGTAAAGTCCCCACAAGTTGTGGGGCACTAGGGTTATTAGACACTCCTAGAGATGTCGGCTCTAGTAAGTAATTGTTAAGTGAGGCCAACATGTTGGAGTGGAATTTAAGTGAACGAAAGAATATAAATAAAGAGTGAGCCTCTCTATTCATCACACACACACTCACTCACTGGGGTGCATGAGTGAGAGAGAAGACATTGGGATCAAAGAGAGAGACTACTGCTATTGGGAGGTCATCTTTATGTTTTCAGGTTTTACTTTTGGTGTTGATTCTATCTCTGAGGAAGTTGCGGGGTTTTCTCCTTTATGGTTTCCCCAAGGAAAATTATTTGTATCTCTTTTCTCTTATGTTTTATTGTTTTGCATGTTATTCTCTCAGTTAAAGACCCTAATATCATAATGCTAGCTTGAATGATAAAAATCTAACATGGTATCAGAGCTAACTTGAGAAGAAGACACTGTGCAGTTGGAGAAGTTAGGGAATCTTACAAAAGAGTAATTTTTGACTGAGCCCGGCATAGGATTTCTCTCCTCATCAAAATCGAATTTTAGAGACCTGGGTCAATATTTTTGGTTGGGTGAAACTCTGGGAAAGTCAAACCCTAGTTTGACCCCGAGCTGGAAAAACCCTAAAATACTAAAAATGATACGTTTTGGTAGATTTTCTATATCTCCAGATAGGAGAAGTCTCAGGTGCTATAAATTTCATAGGACAAATATAAAGTCCTGATTTAGAGTGTGTCCAAAATGCAGCCTCATATTCACAATATTCTAGGAGATATGATCACCCCAAGTTAGGGTTCCAGCCTCTTCTAGGATTCATCTCTAAACAGGACACCTGGGGAGAATTTCTATATCTTGGTATGCAAAGATCCAAATGAAATTTTTTGAATATTTTCCAGAAAGGTCTCAGACTGTACTTTCTATGTTCCAAGTTTCAATCCCAGAAGATGAAACAGTGACACGTGGCAGTCCATACAACTTCGCTGCTCTGAACAGTCCTGTAACATGTCACCTTGGGAAAATGATCATAAGCCCCTATTGGTGAAACAAATTTTGATGAAACATATGGTGTTGGAATAGGGACATGTGAGGATACCTTAGTGCAAAGTTTCAGACACAGAAGAGCAGTAATTTCAGAGATACCACAGAAATAGTATCAGGCATTTTTGCAGAATAAATTGGTAAACTAGGGTTTCCTGTTTCGGGAGCTTCCCTCCACTATTTTCAGAAAAGGAGTAAATTGGACAGCTCAACTAGAGAGATCTATCTTTCTATCCAATCATATCTAAAAGATTCCAAGTTTTGAAAATTAAGGTTTCTTTGACAAACCTTAGATCAGTTAGCTCTGGAACCAGGACAGACACCTCAAATCAGTAAGATCTAGTCTTTTTCTATTTTCATTTGAGGTTCTCATTTCAAAGTGATCTATAATATCATATTGATGATAAGCTTGGTGAAGTTGAAAACTTCCAAGAATGGAAGTATATGATTCCTTTGAAGAAAATGAATTGGACACCTACATAAGTAGAGAGGTTCCAATTCTAGAGAGAGATAAGGTTGAAATCCTCACACAAGAATAACTTGGTCAAGACCAAGAAGATCTTTGTTGATTCAATCACGGATCACCTTATACCACAAGTGTCTTCCCTAAAGACACTGAATATGTTTGATTCCTTGACCAAGCTTTGAAGGGAAGAACATAAATCAGAATATGACTTTGAGAAAATAGTTGAAGAATGTGAAGATCCAGAATGCAGAGACCATACAGTCATACTTTACGAGGGTCTCTCAAATTGAAGAAAAACTTGTAGTAGTAGAAGAAGAAGTGGAAAATGAAGAAGTGGTGATAGCCACCTTGAATGGCCTCCCAGGATCATGGGATTCATTCAAGCGAGGAATGTGTGCAAGAAGGAAGTGATTCTTTCAGCAAACTTTGGGAAGAAGAAGAAGCTCAACTCATAATAAGAAAAAAGAAGATGGGAGAAATTGAAGATCAAGCTCTTACCATCCAAAGAATATCCCTCAAGCTATGAAGAATATGAAGAACTCAACTCTTGAAGAAATTCTTATCCATCTTATCATTTGGATAAGAAATGATGCTATTATGAATGAAGAAAATGATGAAGTTGAAGGCTCAAGAAGGAGTCTACCCACAAAAAAAATAAAGATAAGTATTCAATTGTCATTTCATGATATTGTTTTGTTATGCATTTGTTTATATTTAGTTGATGTATTATGCATGATAGAATGTTTGCATTAATGACCGTATACTACTAATATGCATGAGGTGGGTAAGTAGCTCATGGTGTTATACAAATCTCCACTGCTACTTATCTAGAATGAAACCTTTTTGCTGACATATTGGATTAGTGCACAATCTCAATGTTGTCCTGGTGGAGATGGAAGGCATCTAGAAAAGTTTCTGTGAGATATGGATGAATGTTGTATTGGCTAAAATAGTTGCATGATCATATGTTTGTGTGTAAGAATTTTTCATTATGAATATATCTTATGAAATGTTTCTAACCATACAACTAATGCATTTGACTTGTAGGAAAGATTGCGTAAAATCACCTACAAGCAAAGAAAGATGAGACTTGTTCTAATGAACAAGTAACGACAGTTCAAGGTGAAGAATAATATGATGAATGCAGTGACATCATTGATGGAGAACATTCTAGCCATGAAGAAGTAACGAAGAAGAAAAGGAAGACCAGTTCAAGAAGAATGATGTCTAGAATGCAGTATCGATAGATGAAGGGAAGATTGTAGTTCCATCATATAGTAGATGGAAACATCGTGGGATACAAGGAAAGATTCGTAGCATGAGGCGGCCTCACAAAAAGAAGGCATAGACTACGAAGAGACATTTGCAGCCACTGGAAGTGAAGTCACATGACAGGCATAATCATGTGTGCAAATAAAAGAAGGCCTTGTACAAGCTCAGAAGAAACCCACGGGATAACACATACATGAGGATCTTGATGAAGATCTTAACCCTTGCTACAGGTTGAAGATGAAAGCATATAGACAATGACAAGCTCACAGATTGGTGCAAGAAGAAATTTTGAAAAAGTTCAAGATAGAGGATTTTGGTATCCAGTTATCCTAGATGTATACATAGAATATTATTAGCGAAGGAAGCTACTTGTCACTCCAGTACATAATGTTTCAATGCATATATTACAGAAGACAGAGGGAGTATGATGCTTCAGAGGGAGTGACTGCAGAAGGTCCTGAGGTTCGACATGGTACGATAGGATGGATAGCTTATTGGTGACTTTAGGCTTTACTAAGACTAAAGTGGATTCCAACCTTTGCTTCAAGGTTGAAGGAGGAAGACCAATGATGCTCCAGTTATGTGTCGATGCACTATTTTCTAGGCATGGAGGTGTGGTAGAATGTGGATGGAATATTCTTGAGATAAGGGAAGTATGCAGTAGAGATCCTGAAGAGGTTGCAGATGATGGACTGCAAGGCCATGACCACACCTATGGCATCGAACATGAAGCTATTCAGTGATGCTTCATCAGGGATGGTTGATGCTACGATGTATCATCAGATGATTGAGTCCTTGATGTGCCTGACAAACATGAGACCAAATATTTTATTTGCTGTGAACACCTTGAGCCAATTCCTGACAGACCCGAGACATGTTCACTTAATTGCTGCAAAGCATTTTCTGAGGTACCTGAAGGGTACAGTTGATTATGGGATCAATTATGAGGTGAATAAAAAGATTAACCTAGAGGCTTATGTTGATTCAGATTGGGTAGGCAGTGCCATCGATAGGAAGAACATTTCAAATTGTTGCTTCAGTATGGGATCAGATGTGATCTCTTGGTTTAGCAGGAAGCAATCCTATGTGGCACTGAGTACAGCTGAAGCAAAGTATGACGCAGCTTGTTGAGCTAGTTGTGAGGCAGTATGGCTAAAGAAGCTACTTTCTGATTTATTTGATCTTCAGTTGGATGCTACTTGTATACATTGTGACGACTAGAGTTATGTGAATTTGCTGGAGAAACTGGTGTTCCATGACAAGTCGAAGCATATCGAGATCAAGTATCACTATATTAGGGATATGGTGTAGAGAGGAGCAATGAAGCTCCAGTATGTTGCGATGGACAAACAGATAGCTGATGTGTTGATGAAACCATTAGCTAGAGTGAAGTTTGAGTACTTCAAGGAGAATCTTGGTGTTCTCTAGATCGAGGTTCCCTCCAAAGGGAAGTGATGAGTCCGTGAGCCATTCTAACATGGTGAGAGGATTGGTTCCTTCCATGGTTAGATGTAAGGGATGAGCCATTCTGTCATGGTGAGAGGATTGGTTCCTTCCATGTCAGATGTGAGTGTTGAGCCATTCTGATGTGACTGTAGGATTGGTTCCTACATGATCATATATAAGCATCTAATGCCATTCTTGGAATGGAGGCACTTGGTCAGTTACCAGGAATACTCAGTCTGGGGTTGAGGGCCATTTTGATGTGATTGAGGGATGTATTCCCACTTGATCAGATATAAGTGCAGGGCCATTCTGATGTGATTGAGGGATGTGTTCCCACTTGATCAGATATAAGGGCTGATGCCATTCTCTTGGAGAATGGAGGAACCTGGTCAGTTACCGGGAACCCTCAACCTGGGGTTAAGAGCCTTTCTAGCAAGGTTGCAGGATGTGTTCCCAGATGGCTGGATATAAGCACAGATCCTTTCTAGCAAGGTTGCAGGATGTGTTCTTGCATGGCTAGATGTAAGTGCAGAGCCTTTCTAGAAAGGTTGCAGGATGTGCTCTCGCATGGCTGGATGTAAGTGCAAAGCCTTTCTAGCAAGGTTGTAGGATGTGTTCCCGCATGGCTAGATGTAAGTGCAAATCCTTTCTACCAAGGTTGTAGGATGTGTTCCCACATGGCTAGATGTAAGAGCAGAGCCCTTCTAGCATGGTTGCAGGATGTGTTCCCACATGGATAGATATAAGTGATGAGCCTTTTCAATAGGGTTGTGGGATCTGTTCCCGTATGATTGGATGTCAGTGCTAGGCCTTTCTGAGAGGGTTGTGGGATGTGTTCCCACATGGTCAGATGTGAGTGCTAGGCGTTCCTTCCTGACATGGTGTTGGATGTGTTCCTCTCATGGTTAGATGTAAGTGTTGTGAGGGCCATTCTGACTTAGGGTCAGATATAAGCACTGAAGAAGACCTACATGGAGGCTAGGCCTACAACCAGTATGAAAATGGGTTGGCTCTAGAGAACTTCCTGTGACGAGAAGAATCATGAGATAGCACCTGTAATGATGATCCAGTAGTGATGATCCAGATCCAGTGATGATCCAAATCTAGTGATGATGTTCCAGTGATGATCCATATTGAGTGATGATCCATATCCAGTGATGATATTCCAGTGATGATCTAGATCGAGTGATGATCCAGATCCAGTGATGATGATCCAGATCCAGTGATGATCCAGATCCGAACTTGAAGATGAAGATAACTTGAAGATGAATATGAATTGAAAATGATGAGGACTTGATGATGATCCAAATGATATAGAGAAGAATACTTGTGCTGATAAATTGTGTCAAGAGAATACCTTCCTAGTTAAGAGGGAGTGTTAATGTATTTGTAAATTCGAAATGTATTCATCTGTATATATTATGTATTGTACCCCGATGTTTATTTTGGGATGTGTCTGTAATGTACTTGAGTCATGTCATGCCCCAATTTTCCTATCGAGAGGTTCTATAATGTAAGCAAGTCATATCAAGTCATTGTGGGTAACCCTCCTACTAGTCAAGGGTTAAAGTCCCCACAGTTGTGGGGCCCTAGGGTTATTAGACTATCCTAGAGAAGTCGATCCTAGGTGAGTCATTGTAAGTCAGGGAAATAGTCCCCACCATTGTGTTAAGGATAACCCTCCTTGTTGGTCAAAGGAGGAAAAGTCCCCACAAGTTGTGGGGCACTAGGGTTATTAGACACTCCTAGAGATGTTGGCTCTGGTAAGTAATTGTTAAGTGAGGAAGACAAGTTGGAGTGGTCTTCAAGTGAATGAAAGAATATAAATAGAGAGTGAGCCTCTCTATTTATCACACACACACTCACTCATTGGGGTGCATGAGTGAGAGAGAAGAAACTGGGATCAGAGAGAGAGACTACTGCTGTCGAGAGATCATCTTTATGTTTTCAGGTTTTACTCTTGGTGTTGGTTCTATCTCTGAGGAAGTTGTGGGTTTTTCTCCTTTATGGTTTCCCTGAGGAAAATTATTTGTGTTTCTTGTCTCTTATGTTTTATTACTATGCATGTTATTCTCTTAGTTAAAGATCCTAAGATCATAATGCTAGCTTGAATGATAAAAATCTAACAACCGAACCTCAGGATCTTTTGCAGTCACTGCCTCTGAAGCGGAGCATCATTCTCCCTTTACCTTTCATACTCTATGTATTGAAACATTCTATACTAGAGTGAGAAGTAGCTTCCTCTACTACTAATATTATAGGTATCCATGTAGGGTCACTAGATACCAATATCCTCTTCCTTGAACCTTTTTAAATGTTCTTCTCGCACCCATCTGTGAGCTTATCATCCTCTATAGGCTTTCATCTTCAACCTTGTAGCAAAGGTTAAGATATTCATCCCTATAGGTGATCTTCAAGCACCTCATGTATGTTTAATCCAATGGGTGACTTCTGAGCTCGTACAAAGACTTATTTAATTTGCACACATGAATCTACATGTGATGTGTCTTGACTCCCAGTGGCTGCAAATGTTGTTTCGTAGTCTATGCCTTCTTTGTGTAAGAAGCCTCATGCTACGAATATTTCCTTGTATCCCATGATGTTTCCATCTTCTACATATTGGATCTTGTAGATCCATTTGGAAGATACTACGTACTTCCCTTCAGGTCTCGATACTGCATCCTAGACATCATTCTTTCGAACTGGTGATCTCCTTCCCTTTCTTCTTGGCAACTTCTTCATAGCTAGAAGGATCTGCATCAACGATGTCACTCAACAGTGTAACATAACTGTAGTGTGTTTGAGGCCTCTTTCTTTCTTTCAAAGTATCGTCATATTATTCTTCATCTTAGATTATTTCTCCTGCCTAAGGTGGTCTTCATCTCTCAACGTGGATCTACCATTCTCTTTATATTATTCTAAAGCTATTCCTTTCGCCATGGTGTCTTTGACCCGGGAAACTTTAGGTTCATATTCATGTATTCTTATTGGAGTGAATCGTGAACTATCGTTACTTGTTCTTTGGAACAAGTCTCATCCTTCTTTTCTTGTAGGATATTGTATGGGATCTTTCCTACAAGTCAAATGCACTAGTTGTATGGTTTGAAACATTTCATAAGGCATATATTCATAATGGAAAATTCTTTTGCATAAAGATATAATCATGCAACTATTTTATCCAATACAACATTCATCCATATCTTGTATACATAGAAACTTTCTAGATTCCTTCCATCTCTACCATAACATTATTGAGATTGTGCACTAATCCCAATATGTCAACAAAGATTTTTCATCCTAGATAAGTAGCAATGGAGTGTTGTATACCACTATAGGCTACTTAACCATAGCATGCATATTAGTAGTATATTATTAATGAAGACATTCTATCATGCATAATACATTTCACAACTAAACAATGTGATATAAACAACTAGATATACAGGAAAAGACAATTCAAATACTTATCTTTATTTGTTTCGTGGGTAGACTCCTTGATCCTTCATCTTTATCATTTTCTTTATTCATAGCATCATCATTTCTTATCCGAATGCTAAGATGGATAAGAGGTTCTTCAAGAATTGAGTCCTTCATATTCCTCATCGCTTGAGGGATCTTCATTGAATCATGAGAGCTTGATATTCAGTTTCCCCCATATTCTCTTCTCTTATTATGACTCGAGCTTCTTTTTGTGTGCACTCTTCCCAGATTTTGCTGAGGTAATCACTTCCTTCTGGTACACATTCCTCAAATGAATGAATCACATGATCTTGGGAGGCTATACAAGGTGGTTATAACAATATCTTATTCTTATTCGATTGGTTCATCATAGAATTGAACATTTCCTTTTGGTGTCTTCAAGGATGACACATGAGGGATGAGATTATTTTAATAGAATCTGAAATGATTCTCTTGGCTCTAGCCTTAGCGTCATCTCCCTCTGGCTCTTAGAACTTCCTTACAGAAATACTGATCTAAGTCAATTTATTCAAGGATCACGGAGTTCTTCTACTTCCATACTTGGAAGTTGTCAGCTTCACCAAGCTTGTCATCAAGCTGGTATGATTAGTCATTTTGAAATGAGAACCTCAAATGTAAATAGCCAAAAATTTAGATCTTACCGATTTGAGGTGTTCGTCCTCATTCTAGAGCTCGTTGATCTAGGGTTTCTCAGAGAAACCCTAATTTTCAAAACTTGGAACTTAAAACTTATGATTGGATATAAATATAGGCCTCTTCAAGGTGGGGTGTTTAATGTACTACTTTTCTTAAAATGGTGGAGGGAAGCTCCCGGAACAGAAAGCCCTAGTTTTCCAATTTCTTCTGCAGAAATGAATGATATTGCTTATGTTGTATCTCCAAATTTTCTGATCCTTAATGTCTCAAACTTCACACTATGAAATCCCGATAAGACTTCCTTCCAACCCCAAATGTTATAGTAGAAATGGATTCTCCAAGTGGGACTTATTTGTATTTTCCCAAGATGACTTTTTTGGGGATTGTTCAGGATAGAAAGCTTGTACGGAATTCCACGTGTCATTGTTTCACATTATGGGTCTGAAAAACATACCACCAAAACTACAGTCCATTCCCTACCTGGAACATCTTGCGAAATTTTGTTTGGACCTTCCTATCCCAAGATATAGAAAATATCCCTAAGTCACTTGTTTATGATTGTATTCTCGAGGAGGATGGAACCTTGATTTGGAGGAACCATATCTCCTGAAGTATACATAATTTGAGACTAAAACATTTACACATTGTATAGAACAAATGTCTCTTCCTCCTATAAAATTTTTGGCTTCTAATCCTTCTCCAATATCATATTATAGAGAAAGTTCTAGGATTACTAAATTTAGTCTTCTAGGGTTTTCAGGCATGAAACCCTAATTTCTATTAGCTTCCATTGCAGCTGTATTTTGAATGCACAGTGAAACTTCTCTAATTCATAAACTGCTACCACCAACAAAGGCACCCTAGTGAGGTGAGTTAACCTATCCCTTCTTGCTTGTTGATATGTGGAGAGAACACCTTCAACTAGGAAGCCCTAGTTCTTGCAACTGCATAGTGCCTTCTTTCAGAGAGGCTTTGATACCATGTTATATTTTTATCATTTAATCAATATGATCTAGGATCTTATATGAGAAAATAACATACACAACAATAATCAGAAGAGACAAGAGACACAAAGAATTTTCTTCAAGGAAACCATAAAGGAGAAAACCCCGCAACTTCTTGAGAGATAGAATGAGCACCAATACAAAAAGTAAAACCCAAAGATACAAAGATGATCTCCGACAATTGTTCTCTCTCTCACTTATGCGAGCTACTCCTTTCTCACGCATGTGCTATTGTTGAGTGAATGTGTGTTTCAAATAGAGAGTCTCACTCTCTATTTATACTTAATTTCCACTTGAGAATTACTCTATAGGGTTGACTTCTCTAGGAGAGTCTAATAACCCTAATATGACTCAACTATGGGGTCTATTGTGCCGACTTACAATGGAGATTTAACCTCAATGAATTTACATGAATTTATTATACTAATGACTCTCCCGATCAGAGGAACAAACATCTTTTCCGGGGTATAATGAAATACAATAATAAATATACAAGTGAATACATTCTAAAGTTACAAATACATCAACATTATTTGTGCATATATGATATTTCTAAAAAAAGGGATCTTATTTATGGTTTAACTTTTTGTTTCCTTGCATGTTTGG
>LPNX010244216.1:1016-13534 GCA_001517045.1 Pseudotsuga menziesii
CAAAGGGGGGAAATTGCAGGAAACATAGGAGTTGCAGACAAGGGGAGTATCTACCAGATGTTGAAAATTTTCCTAAAGGTTTCCATCAATGAAAAGGGGGGAGATTGTTGGAAATATGTTTTTCATTGATGTCAAAGAAAAGGGGAGACTGCATATTTCCAAGATAAAAACTGAAATATATAGACTAATGGAAATATTGTTTTTGGATTTTTAATGCTTAGTTTGGATATCCTATATTTTAAGGAATTTCTACTCTAGACACCGAGATCAAATGAGAGTATAGGTTACATGGTTGGAAATTTTATTTTGATACCTTTCTAACGATATATTGATAAAGTCATCCTAAGCAAAATTTTAGATTAACCCTACCAAGATATCGAAGAATGTTATGTCGGCCCGAAAAAGTGATTTAAGAAGAGTATAAATAGGAGGCACCCTTCATTTTTTCATTCATTCATCCACTGATGGATATTTGAAAAATGTGTGCGCTTATGGAAGAGGAAGGTCTCTCTAGGGTTTGAAGATGGATTTGAAGATGTTTTCGTGGTTTTGAAAATATTCTTGATGATGTTCTCTTGAAGGTTTTTCTTAGGTATTTTAAGGTTGTATGAGGAAGAGAAGTCACACCTTGTGAAAAGGAAGGGATGTTTTCTTGGAATTTCTTCTTTGGATGAGGCTAATATAGGAGCTGATTATGCCATATATTGGAGTTGATTTTTAGGTGATTATATGATAAAATTAGGGATAATTATGTTGCAAATCAAAGGAAAATTTTGAAGCAAATTATGGTGCATCTATACAAAGATGTGTTGTCTATTGGAAGAGTGAAAAATTGCATAGGGTTGTAACAAAAAAGGAAGTATAAGAAGAAGCCAAAGAAATAGAAATAGAAACACCATTAGTAATAGTAAGAGATTGGTATCTCTAGTAGGTTAGTGCCTACATATTACTGAGTTGGTTCTCAATTGAGGAGGTTGGTGTCTCCAGTAGGTTAGTGACTACATATTGTTGAGTTGGTTCTCACTTGAGGGAATTTGTGTATCCAGTACATTGGTGCCTAAAATATTTGTAATAATAGGTTGGTGCCTACATAATTTATAAAGATAAGTTTTTGTGGATTTCTCTTAAAAGGTTTTCCACGTTATATCTTGTGTATTGTGATTTGAGCTTACATGTATTTAATGTCTCACAGTCAATGAATGGTTATGTAAAGGAAGAAAGTATTATATTGATTCACCCTCCTCTCAGTATTAAACCATAATAATAACAAGTATTTCAATTACCTTCATTAATCAAGTCCATGTTATACAAAGTTTACATATTTTACAAAAGAATAATTTTAATAGTTGAGCAATCACAAAATATTGGATGTTGTGAAGAATATGAACATTGTTTAGCACTTACATCCTTTAGTCATTACTTGTGATATTTTTTTGGTCCAAAGAAATAAGCTTTAAATGAAAAACAATTATCAAACTATGTGAAGTATATATGTAGACTATTTATACTTTGCAAATCAATTCATTTTGTAAAGGAATTTCCTCCTAGAATTAAACGCTCCTCCATGTTTATCCCTTCTATAATGAAGGTCACCCTTATGGGACAACCTAGTAATGGACATTGGAAGTGTCATAAAAAGGTTGATCCTTGATGAGGTCATGGATTATTTACTCTTAGAGGAAGTTGGGTGGAATTCTTAAGAATCCACCGTTGAGGCCTTGGTTGTTCATAGAATATTGAAGGAGAAAGGAAAGAAGAGGGAAGATAGTAGATCCAAATCATATGGAGGATCAAAGTATCTTATAATGTCCAAGGGAAAATGTTGGAACTATGGCAAGATTGGGAATTCCAAAAGATACTACAAGGAAAATTAAAGGAAGAATAAGAAGGAAAATAATAATTTTGGGTGTGATTCTAAACATTATTCTCAATAGAATGGAGCATATTCATTTTTCACAGCTCTTACAACCCATACGGGATAGAGTACATGGTATATAGACTCTGGGGATCATTTCCATATGAATTCCTATTGATATTCATTTTCAAAGTGTGAGAGACATGATGGTGGGTTGATATACCTCAATGACGAATCTCCTCTCAAAATAGTTGGTCATGGTAGAGTATTGATTCATGGTAGAGTATTGATTCAATTCCTTGATAGTAGAGTTAATGGTATCAATGAATTTTTGTACACACCAAGTGTGGCACAAAATCTACTTTTAGTAAGCAAACTTACTAATGTGGGTGTCTACGTTTTGTTCTTTGACAAAGCGTATTTTTGGTCTATTAGAAAATTTTAGACCCTTTATGGTGTATTTTGGTTCCCTTTGGAGCCCTCATATGCATTGTATAAAATGAAAGTGGCCCCTGGCATTGTATTACAAGATAAGAAAGAATTGTAAGTTTTTTTGTTGAGTAATAATAAAATATCAATTTTTTCTTGACCCGTGGTTTAACCTACACAAAATGATGTTTCTACATAAATTTCATGTTCTATCGTTATTGTTGTTTGTTTATGTTTTTCATATTTTCATTACAAGGAAGAGACTGGCCAAGCCCCTGCAACTGAAAAAAGGAAGTAATGCACGACCTTAGGTGTTGAACCAAAGTTGGAAAAATTACTAATATAAAAGAAATTTTTTTGGGAATAATATAATTTGGTGACATTAACCATTATCATGGATAGAATGATGATGTACATTTCATCATCCATTATATTCAATACACTTTCATGTGTAGACAAATCAACATAGCTAGTGTCACTTTTTTACTTTTCTGACATTGTATATCATCATCTACTTCCACTATCTTATGGTAATCTATCCCCAATTGTACAAAAATTCATGTATTCAAGTGTTATGGCATAGTGCATAGAAGGAGTCTAAAAATAAATTAAAGAGGAAATGAATTGTGTAAAAACTCAAAACCTCTTACCACCAAATAGATTATGATTCAAGAAACAATAAATATATACCCACTCCAATTTCACTCATAAATTTGGTGCATCCATCACTTCAGAAGTTAAGATGGTATGTGTTGGTTGCAACTATGTTTTGAATAGGAATAAATAAGCACTTAAAATATAAGACCATTAAGATACAACTTTTGTTGTGAAATCTTAAACTCTTAATATTTGAATATAAAGGGTTCACATTTCCCATCATTTTTTGTGGACAATGCAGGACAAGAACAATGAATGTATATCCCTCGATTTGGATAGTTATCAACATAGATTTTCCTAACCAAATATTTATATAATAGACACTAACTAAACTTCAAATACTAGAATGATAACTTCCTGAAATTAGCATATATAAAATTTAAAATAACACTAAAATTACAACAATGCTACATAGCATACATTAATAACACGATGTGATTAAAATGTCATAACAAGAAAATATAAGCCATGTGATTGCAATCACACAATATCACGATTCATTTGAGCCCCTTTACAACCTAATGACAACAAAATAAGTATTATCTCATAAGTGTGACAACTTAGATATAAATCCACAATAAACATAATGATCTCAATACAATATTAAAGAGTAATGCATGTATGGGACTATAGCTACATAAATTGGATAGGAAATAAAAAAAAGGTGAACATACCCTATATAGCTTATTTGGTTTCTTTTTGGAGATAAATTTGTATAAATGTACATAGACTATTCATTTCCATTGGCCAACCTCTTCATATAAAATCCCTTGGGCATGATAGAACTAGTCAACTCAACATAGTTGACCATCTGGGTTATCCAGAATCATATAGTCAAGAAGAATAACATAAAATAATTATGTTCTTTAATGTGTTGTAACATATATCACATTCTAATAGGAAACCTCCAAATCCAATAACACAATTGAGTCCTCTCCTCCCTTTTGAAGAGAAGTGACTCCTCTAGGACCATAGCTAAGTAATGTATATACAATCATTTTAATTATTTTATACTCACTAAGCACACAAAAAAAATTGATAAATACATAAAGAGACCCACCAATAAAATCTAGCATCAATGCACAAGAGATCATAGGAGTTGGTAAAAACAAAGGCACAATTTTCTAACTTTCTACAAATGACAATTAACTATAAATATAGGGTACATTTGAAGTTTCAAACAAGATTTTCATTACCAATATTATATATTTGTTTCAATCACAACTAGGTTTAAGTTGTATTCCCTCCTGGTATTTGGCCCCTTCTTCGACATCACAAGGTTCGAACCATTCATCCATAGCCCATTGTTTTGTAATCTCTTCATTGTATTTAAATCCTTTTTCACTGATCCATATCGACTCAATGGGAGGCTCTATAGGTGACCAATAAATTTCTAAATATTAGGCCTAGATGTCCTTTTATCAAACTCTCCAAAACACCTCATTGCTCCTCCTATTTTCCCTTGCACAATTTTCCCTCTTTTCCCAAAGAGTCTCAATCCACGTTCTCATCATATTTATTTTCTCCAAACACAACACCATTTGAAGATCCAAACGTGTCCCCTTGGATAGAAAAATCCCATGCATCGTTCACAGATGACCCATGCTGTCCTTTTCTATTGTCTCTATTTTTAGGGCCTTTGAATGCATCGCCATCACTACTTTTAGTATTTTTCTCCTTATTTGCATAGTTTTAAAGGGTTTGTTGCAACATGGGACTACAAATGGAGAACTACAATTTGTCCTAATAAATATTCAAGGATTTAGGACTGTTAGACATGTAAGAATGGGAACACAATAAATCAGAATATGGATATATTATTAGCTGGAGTCAGAAAACACATGGAAGACAAGAGGAAAACATGGTTTTCAATAACAATTTGTAAGAGGTGATAGGAAAATATCCATAATTTCTAGGAGGTGTTAAGATAGGGGAGGTAGTGAATGATGGTGTAGGGGAGTATGAATGACCTAGTGCACACCATCGACAAACCTAATGACATAGGATAAAATTTGATGAGAATTTTATCAAATCACAAAATATACTTCCAAGGGGAATCAGGTTTAATAGGACAAACAAAAAAACATTTGACCGGTGTAAATTTTGTTTTTTATATATTTTCAATAAATACAAGTTAAAAGGTAGCATAAGCAATCCACACATATGCATAAAATAAATGGATTAATAAGCAAAATGATGAAATTTAATACTATATAGAAAATCCAATGCTTGCATGACACCAGTATGCACCACATTTAAGAACTGCATTAATGCATGGTGTTTTAAAAGAAGAAATTAATGTGGATCATATTGAGGGATATAGAGAAAGATGTAGACATTATTTGGTCTAAATAGTCAAGAAATATCTATATGGATTGAAACAGACACCAAGGACGTGGTACAAAAAAATTAACACCTTCATGAAGAGCCAAGGTTTCAGTATAAGTGAAGTTGACAATTGTGCATATTGTAAGCAATTTTATCATGAAAAATTTATGATATTGTTATTGTATATTGATGATATGTTTCTTGTATTCCTCAGCATGAAGAAAATCATTAATCTTTAGAATACGTTGGCTAGCAATTTTGAAATGAAGGATTCGGGAGCCGCAAAACAAATTCTAAGGAGGAAGATACATAGAGACAAAAAAATAGAAATAGTTGATTACATCAAAAAACATATATAGAAAATATTCTACAATTCTTAAATATGTAGAATCCAAAACTACTTACCATACTACTTCCTGCACACTTCAAGTGGTCTTCTTAACAATGTCCTAGCATAGAAACAAATAAGAAAAGCATCGATCATATATTATATTCATTATCAATAGAGATCCTCATGTTCAACATGGTGAGCACTAGACTGAATATTTCCTAGGAAATGGAAGTTGTTAGTCAGTTGATGGTGAATCCCAGTAAGTAGCATTGGAATGTTGTGAAGTGGATACCCAAATATTTAAGGGGTGTTGAAATATTGTATCTTCAAAGGATATTCTAAATGTATTTTACTGATGTACCCCAAAGGAGATGTTCTATTCCTCTGACAGGATGTTATTATTGTAATTGGTCATCATAGAGTCATGAGGTAAAACATCCAATGTAATTCAGGTCAATAGTACCCTAATATAACATAATATAATATTGTTTTGTGATTTCCTAGGTGAATCCGACCCAGACAGATTAGTGGGGCCGACTTGTTAGGGTAAAAGTCAAGTGACAAAAAAGAGTATAAGTAGAGTAGTTGTGTTCCTCATTTGAACACACAGACTCACACTTGTGTAGCGCATGGGACAGAGAGATACATACCAACAAGGAGGAGGATTACCTATTTTGGGATTTTATCTTATACATCTTATACAGAGGAATTTTGGTTGGGTTTTCTTCCCCTTTAGGGTTTCCCAGAATAAATATGTGTCTATCTTGTGATTTTGTTTCTTTCAGTGATTCTACATATGCTACTGTTGTGAATTTGGATTAAATACTAATGATACCTAGCTAAGCATATGAAATCTTAACATGGTATCAGAGATATTCTGAATAGAAAAACTTTCACAAGGAGAAACTATCTCTCCTCTCCCTTCGGCAAGAAATTAGGGTTTATGAAAAAGTTTGAATTTTGAAGATCTATTTGCATAGAAATTTGTGCCTCCTTACAACACATCTATTGATCCCTAGATCAAATTTTTGCATGGCTGAATCTTCGGGAAATCCCAACCCTAGTTTGGCCTTGAACCAGAAAACTAGAACCAGAAATTCTGCAGAAACTGAAACCTCGAAAGAAAGTTTTGAAGGGTGAAGATTTGGGATCTCCAGAAATCAAGTGGACCAACCAACTCGCCTTATTCAAGCGCATATCCTGGCAAGGTCAGCTTTTCATTTTGAGAAATTCCAATTTTTAGTGACCTCCTAGATAAGATGGCCCTAAGTAGTAAGCTTGAGGATAAGTTGGAAGATATTGAAAACTTACGAGCATGGAAGTATCAGATTAGTCTCATTCTTAGAGAGAATGATCTTGATAAGTATATCAAAGAAGAAATCCCAGAACCAAAAGAAGATGAAGCCAAGGAGAAGCATCAAAAGGACCTAATCAAGGAAATGAGGATCATTGTTGATTCTATCAAAGATCACTTGATCCCTTAAGTGTCATCTAAAGAGACACCAAAGCAAATGTATGATTCCCTTTCCATAATGTATGAGGGAGGGAACATCAACATAAAGATGAATTTGAGAGCTCAATTGAAGAGCACCAAGATGAGTAAACGAGAATCAGTTCAAGATTGCTTCACAAGGGTTTCCCAGTTTAAGGAACAACTAGATGCCATTGGATACTCCCTTAATGAATATGAACTAGTTATGACTTCTCTCAATGGACTCAATAGACCTTCGGAGTTATTCATACAGACTATGTGTGCCAAAAAAGAAAGTATGAAGTTTGACATTGTATGGGAAGACTGGATCCAAGAGGAAGCAAGAGTACTTAACATAGAAGCTATACTTAGAGAAGATGATCAAGTTCTAGCTACCCATACTGGAAGGAGAAAAAAATCAAACCTCAAGAAGGATAGTAACAAGGAGCATAAACCTCCAAAGAAGTTTCAAAAGAAAAGAGAAAACAGTCAGAAGAAATACTACTTCAAATATCAATGTTACAACTGTCATAAGATAGGACACCTTTGCAGAGAGTGTCCATTGAAGAAGAAAAACAACAAAGGACATCATCCTCATCTAGTTGAAGATGAGGAAGAAGAAGAAGAAGAAATACCTCGAAAGAGACAAGCAAAAGAAGAATATGTACTATTCTCTGCACTCTCTGGGTCTGTAATACCTGGATAAGACAGGGAAGAAGCAAACTCTGTCAAGAATTGAAGAAAATAACTCTCCTCAAAAAGCATCATTATGAGATGAATATCAATATCCCATCAAAGGCATTGGTGAATTAAGATACAAGCTTTACTCTGAAACCTCCATGAAGATAAAGGAAGTACTTTATGTGCTAGGTTTGAAAAAGAACGTACTTTCCATCTCAGCACTAGATAAGAAAGGATATAGATTTGCTTTTATAGATGGATAAGTACTCATGTGGACCAAAGGAAAGACACTTGAAGATGTTGTAGTCATTGGTGAAGAAGAAGGAGGATTCTACAAGCTCAAGGGACATCCAGAAACAACCCTTGTCCATGAGACCACTAGCTCAAGTGAACTATGGCATAAAAGGCTTTCTCGCATAAACTACAAAGCACTACCCTATGTGAGCAAGGTGGTAACAGGTTTACCATATTTGAAAATTTTATCATGAAGGTACTTGAAAACGATGTGCAAGAGGAAAGAACATCAAGAATCCATTTATGAAAAGTGACATAAAGACTGAAGGTACATTGGGATTAATTCATTCTAATGTATGTGGTCATATGCCCTCCACATATTTAAGTGGATATGAATATAATGTCACATTTATTGATGACTATTCAAGAAAGACATGGATATAATTCTTGAAGACCAAGAGTGAAGTGTTCAGGAAATTCAAGGAATTCAAAGCCTTGATAGAGAACCATTCAGAAAGAAGAATCAAGACACTTAGATCAGATAATGGTGGAGAATATACTTCAAAATAATTTGAAACATTCTGCAAGGAAGCTGGAATCAAGAAAGAACTAACCACTGCCTACAATCCCCAACAAAATGGTGTTGCAGAAAGAAAGAATAGAACCATTATGCAAGCAGTGAAGACAATGATTCATGACCAAGACCTCCCCATGCACCTGTGGGCTGAACCAACAAGAACAACTATGTATGTGCATAACATATTTTCCCACAGTGCTCTTGGATTCAATACTCCTGAAGAAATGTATATAGGAAAGAAACCTGAAGTGATCCATCTAAGGATATTTGACTGTCCAATATATGTTGATATTTCAAAAGAGAAGAGAACCAAGTTGGATCCTTTTGGAAAGAAGGGAATATTTGTTGGATATTGTGAAGTCTCCAAATCCTCCTGGATATACATTTCAGGATTCCATCATATTGATATTATTAGGGATGTGACATTTGATGAAGAAACTGCTCTTAAGAAATTCGAGAGGTTTCAACTTGAAGAAGTACATGAAGAGGATGTACTATACTAGAAAGTTAGAAGTTGAACCCTCTCCTGAAATAGTAGCATGAGAAGATCATGATATGCTAGAACCTCAAGAATCCCCTACTATGGATATATATTGAAAGAGAAAAATTGCTTGGGTAAGAGAAATCATATAGTAAGTAGAGAAGTATGGAGCTCCAGAAGGCTCTACAAGAACAATCAAGAGATCAAATCCATTCTCAAGTTATGTAGCTTTGATGTGTGACCTTGTAGATCAAGAACCCACCAGCTATGAGGAAGCTGCACATAAGAAAGGCTGGGTAGAATCAATGATGAAATAATACTAGTCAATAATGAAGAATGATTTTTGGGATATAGTACCCAAACCAGAAAACAAGAGTGTGGTATCTTTGAAGTGGATCTACAAGATAAAACATGCAGTTGATGGAAGTATTGAAAGATACAAGGCAATATTTGTGGCCGGAGGATTCTCTCAGAAAAAGGGAATTGATTATGAAGAGACATCTTCTCCTGTAGCAAGGTACACTTCCATGAGAACCATCATGGAACTTGCTTCCATGATGAAGTGGGATCTACACCAGATGGATGTAAAGACTACCTTCCTGAATGGTGTGATTGAGGAAGAGGTATGCATCGAACAACCACAAGGATTTGAAGTTGAAGACAAAGTGAATCATGTATGTAAGTTGAAAAATGATATGTATGGACTAAAGCAAGCTCCTAGAGTTTGGTATGGAAGAATAGATAGCTTCTTGGCAATATTGGGCTTTACCAAAAGTAAAGTTGATCCTAACCTTTACATGAAGGTTATGGATGATGAACCTGTCATACTATTGTTGCATGTGGATGATCTATTTCTGACAGGAAATGAGAAACATATTGGACATTGCAAGAAGAAGCTAGTTGAAGAATTCGAGATGAAAGATATTGGATTGATGCACTATTTTCTCAAGCTAGAAGTGTAGTAGAGCCCAGAAGGAATCTTTCCTAACCAGGGAAAGTATGCAGTGGAAATATTGAAAAGATTTGATATTTTGGATTGTAAAGCCATGGTCATACCCATGGACACCAAGCTGAAGCTATTATCTGATGAATCACTAGAGTTAGTGGATACAAATCAATATAGATAGATCATTGGTTTAGTGATGTATCTGACGAATACAAGGCCGGATATATGCTTTGTTGTGAACACTTTGAGTTAGTATCTAGTTAAACCTATACAGGTTCACGTGATAGCTGCAAAGCATGTGATGAGGTACCTAAAGGGTATGATAGAGTTTGGACTTACTATGATAGAGATTATGAATACAAATTGTATGGATATACAGATTCAGATTGGGAAGGAAGTGCCACAGACAGAAAGACCAACTCAGGTGGATTTTATTGTCTAGGATCCGCCATGATCTCATGGTTTAGTAAGAATTAGTCCAGTGTTGCTCTCATCACAGCTGAAGCAGAGTACATAACAACATGCTCTGCTAGTTGTGAAGCGATATGTTTTCGGAAGCTAATGTCTAGTCTATTTGACATGGGTTAGGATACCCCAGTGGTTCTATGTGACAACCAGATTTGTATAAAGATGGTAGAGAATTATGTGTTCTATGATAAATCAAAGCACATATAAATATGATATTTTTATATAAGGGATATGGTATAGAAGGGATCTATAAAACTCCAGTATGTAAGTACCGATGAGCAAGTTGTTGATGTGCTGATCAAGCCTCTATCTCGAGTAAAGTTTGAATACTTCTGTGACAAGCTTGGTGTATTTCGAAAAGTCTTTCCTCACAAGGAGGAATGATGATGATATGAACCTTCTCGGAAAGGAGAAACAGGTCTAAGATATGTACTCTCTTCGGAAAGGAGGAACAGGTCAAAGTTATGGAATCTCCTCGGAAAGGAAGAACACGTCGAAGATATGAACCCTCCTTAGACAAAGGGGGGGGAAGGTTGATGATATGGATCCTACCTAGAAAGGGGGAGTGAGGATGATATTGTCATTGATGATGGGATGGAAGTGATGCTCCAACATGAAAAAGGCCAAGTGCGCTTGTAGATGATGACGAGGTTTGACATTCACTTCTGGACGATAGTATCGTCTCTTGAGGATGGTCTTGCAGACAATAACACTCTGCTCCTGAGAGTGGTCCTTACTAGCTAAGGATTGTCCTGTAGATGTTAATCTCGCATGGAGAGTGTACCTACATTCATATGTAAATGTTGTAGAATAACACTCACTTGTGAGTGGTCCTAGCTTCAATGTTGAAGATGCTCTACAATGAGTCCTTACCAACGACAGGTCTTGCATTCACGTGCAGATGATATCTGCAGTTATAGACGATACTTTCACATGAAGAGTGTTCCTACATTCACTTGTAGATGTCGTAGAATAACACTCGCTTGAGAGTGTTCCTAGATTTGAAGCTAAGGATGCTCTACGATGAGTCCTTACAGATGAAAGGTGCTGTATTCACGTGTGGACGAGATCTACAGTAGCAGACGTTCCTACATTCATATGTAGATGTCGTAGTATAACAATTGCTTGGAGTGGTCCTAGCCTTAACAAGCTGAGGATTGTCTACGTTGAGTCCTTATGGACGGCAGGTCTTGCATTCACGTTCCTATGAGATCAACATTCAGTTGTAGATGATATAGTCCTACATTCATTTCTGGATGATCTAGTTGGTCGATACTATGGACCCTCCTCATTAAGGGAGAGTTGGTTGATGAGGATTGGATCATCCTTGGACTTATGTCCTAAAGTGATAGGGATTGATCATCCTGCAAAGAGATCGTGTGTACTGCAGGTAATGTTGCGGCAAAGGATCGACAATATCAAAGTGCTACGACAAAGGATCAAGAAGATCGAAGTGTTGTTGCAAAGGATTGAGAAGATCGAAGTGCTGCTACAAAGGATCGAGATGATCGAAGTGTTGCTGCAAAGGATAAAGAAGATCGAAATGCTGCTACAAATGATCAAGGATATTGAAGTGTCGTTCTAAAGGATCAAGAGATCGAGTGCTACAAAAGATGAAGATTCAATGGTGTAGAAGATGGTGTTCCAATACTAAAGACATTGAAGAGTAATTGTTCCAGTTACTGATGATTGTTGAAAACTTCCTATGACGTATATATGTATTACCTTGATACTGTTCAAGATGCTCTCTCTCATTACCTGTATAGTTGATGATGTTGTTGTCAGTAGAATACGCTTCTCGTTAAGGGGGAGTGTTGAAATACTGCAACTTCAAAGGATATTCTAAATGTATTTTACTAATGTACCCCAAGAGAGATGTTCTATTCCTCCGTTGGGATGCTATTATTGTAATTGGTCATCATAGAATCATGAGGTAAAGCCTCCATTGTAAGTCGGGCCAATAGTACCCTAATATAATATAATATAATATTGTTTTGTGATTTCCTAGGTGAATCCGTCCTAGACAAATTAGTGGGGCCAAATTGTTCGGGTAAAAGTCA
>LPNX010244216.1:17930-47263 GCA_001517045.1 Pseudotsuga menziesii
GCGCTCTCAACTGCAAAAGTTGAATACATGGTAGCCACACATGTCAGCAAAGAAACAGTATGGTTGCAGAGACTGTGTTCAAGCGTTGGGTTTGAACATAAAGTTGTAAGCTTAGATTGTGATAGCCAAAGTGAAATATTCTTAACCAAGAACCCTTATACTTATCATGCTAATACACATCATATTGATGTGCAATATCACTTTGTGAGAGATATGGTTGAAGACAAGAAGGTGTTGTTGGAAAAGGTTGACAACTTAAAGAATGTTGCAGACTCATTAACAAATTATGTCGGTACAAATATGTTCTTTTGGTGTAGATAATCTATGGGCATTGATTCCTCGAACCTATGACTTGATGAGTGCATGACTCATTACTATGAAAAGAAAATGATAAGTGGGAGAATGTTGGGTATATGTTATATTATTTGCATGTGTGGGGGGGAAGGTACACCTGTCAACGATGCGCCTGTCGATCCCTATCGAACCTTCACAAAATGGTTGTTAGGCCATTTGTGATGTCAAAAATGGTCATTAGGCCATTTCTGATGCAAGTGTAATGAGCTCGATTTTTTGGGTTATTTTTGTCTATTTTGGGGAATTTTCTAAAAATATGTAATTTAATCCTAGTTAAGGGATTGGGGTCTATTTTCTAATTTGGGTTAACAGATTAGGGTATTGGATGTTGTGGAATACCTATATTGTATTGTGATTTATTCATAATGATAATGAGAAAATATGAGAGGTGGCTCTAAGGTTTGTTGGTTTTCCCGGTTGAGGGTTTCCAGGGTAAATATATATGCTTTATGTGTGAATGTTGTGGTGTAATATATGTTTTGCTTAAAGAATCTATATGCTTTGCTTATCTACACAGGTTTAAAACTTACACAAACTAGTTTTTCTCCGTAAATCTTATTTTCTATTGTTATTGTCAAGTTTGATTATGTATTTTAATATTTTTCTAACAAGGAATAGGTTGGACAAGCCCCTACGACTAAGGAAAAGAATTGGCACATGACCTCAATTGATGAATCAAAGTTGAACAAATTGTTAAGAACGATGAAACATGTTCAAGCAAGCTACAGGTTGGTTATAATGACCATAATCCTTGATAAAATGATGATGGACATGCCATCATCCATTAAACTCAATACACTTACACGTGTAGGCATATCGACATAGATAATGCCAATTTTTCACTTTTGTGACATTGTATACCATTGTCTACTTCCATTATGTTATGGGAAATTATCCCCAATTATACCAAAATTTCATTATGCAAGTGTTTTAGCTTAGTGCTTAGAAGAAATCTAAAAAGAGAAAAAAACAAAGTTGTCAAAACTAAGAACGTCTTACCACCCAATGGATTATGCTTAAGAAACCATGAATATATACTCACTCCAATTTTAGTCATAACTTTAATGCATCCATCACTTGAGAAAATAAAATGGGACGTGTTAGATTAATGAAAAACAAGAATAATGAATACATAGCCTTTAATTTTGATTGTTATGGACATGGATTAGTCTAATAAAACATTTATGTAATAAACACCATCGAAATATAACTTCACATACTTGGAAGAATTACTTCCTAAAATTAACATATATAAACCTTAGAATAATACTAAAAGCACAAAGATTGCTACATAACATACATCAATACCATAGTACAGTACAGATGCAAGCATTAAAATATCCCCAAAGTTTCTAATGCCATAATAAAAAAATCTAAGCCACATCATTGCACTTATTGAACGAAGAAGCCACATCATTGCACATTAATACGGCACTAATAGGAGAAACTTTTTTTTTTCGAAGGAAAAAAATCGTAAATACTTTATTCACATTTAGTAGATGGCCCTGATAGTCCATTTTACAAAAATACAACTAGGAAGTTGTCATAACAAAATTTGCCTCAGAAAGAGCACAAAATCCACACTCCAAATCTAAAGTACATTACATACATTAAATCATCAGATCATAATGTTCATCAATAGTACTTTCCAGCAGAAAGAGAGCAATAGAAGCATGAGAAAACTAAGTCTGATCTTAGCAGACTTATATCATCACTCCTGATAAATCAGGTCAGATCAATAAGGGACCAGTGATCAAAAGCAAAGATATCAGAGCAGAACTAGCATGCTGATGAAGTCTCATAAAAAGTCATATGCTGATAAAAATAAACAGCTGCTAAAAATTGGCCTATTCCAGACCATCCAAATATGAAAAATAATATTCCAGAACCATTCAGATCCATATATAAGAGGCCTACCAGCCCGCAGGTCAAGCTCTAAATATTGTTGCTTGAGATCACCAAATGCAAGAAAATGCAAATCAATATCAGCCATGGCATCATATCTGAAAAATCATCAAGAACCAGCAATCTGTCCTATGACAGACATCACGCTACATCACCTTTAGAATACCTGAAAAATTTCTGTGGATTCTGCCTCTCTCTGTTCATAAGTACTCCAAAAACCTTCATGAATGCTACCCCCTGCTTTAGCCGACAAATCTGCTTTGGAATTCCTTTCCCTATAAATGTGTTTGTAAGACACAAAATCAAAACTGTCCGATAAAAAGTGAACATCTTGAAGAATCAAGGATAGTTCAAGATTTTGTAATTTATACTTACCAGATACCCAATTAATAATAAGCTGGGAGTCTCCAAAAATTTGTAATTTATCCAAATTATGCGTCCTAGCCAGCCTGAGGAGAAGCTTAAGTGCACATAATTCTGCATAATTATTTGTGCCCAAACCTAAACCTGCTTTGAAAGATATATAGTGCCTATCAGAAAAGTACAGAATACCTCTAGCCCCACAAATCATTGGATCCCCAGCAGCAGATCCATCAAAGTAACCCCAGGCATATGAATGATCAATTTCCTCTACAACAATTGATCTAATAGAGACCACAGGTAGAGACTGAGGTATGTTCTTCAGCATGCCTAAGCTATAACTTGAAATCTGTGCAGGAGAGGAGTCACAATCCTCAAAGCAAGATCTATTTCTTGCTTTCCAAATAAACCATAGGACAATGATGGGTAAAGATTTGATGAAATTTACATCTGATAACAGGCACCAGTTTTAAAACATTCAGAGAGGGAGTCTCCATTCCATAGATTATTAAGGGAGAAATGATCCTCAATGATAGACCAAACAAATTGCGTAAAAGGGCATTCTACAACAATATGGAAATTAGATTCGCAACTCTGTTTGCATAGATAACATCTACCAGGACCCTCTCTACCTCTCAAGCAAAGAACATACCAGGTCAATGCTTTACCAGTGAAAAGAAACCAACTAAAAATTTTTGTTTTTAGTGGACACTTCATCTTCCATAAAATCTTCCACCACCAATTCAAGTCTACTTCTCTGTAAATAAGTTCAGCATATCCTGCTTTTGGAGAATATTTGCCAGATTTTGATAAATGCCAGATGAGACAGTCATCTTCAATAGAGAGTCTAACATGGCTAGATTTTAGGCTGGCAATGTATCCATTCCAAACAGCTATCTCAAATGGATCATTAAACCCCAAAGTTTCTACAGATAACCATTCTTGTGGCATTAAAACAGACATACCAATAATTCCAATATCAGAAAGAAAATGGTAACCAGCCAAATGTAACCTATCTCTCATAGGAGTGGGCAGGGCATGTCTCCATTTACATCCAACCCACGGATCTAATCCTATACGAACGGCTTTTCCAGAACCAACCTTCCAAACCAGAAAATTCCCAATAAGATCAAAGGCCCAAAGAACAGCTTTCCAACATATTGAAATATTCTTCTTCTTTTTACAGAGGATCTAATCCAATCCAGTTTATTGAGTGGAAAGATATATTTCTGATAAGCTATCTTAACCCATAAACCCGAGCCATGAATAATATCCCATACCTTTTTTGCAGCAAGAGACTTGGAAAATAAGACAGGTACCTTGAGTCCCCAACCACCCAAAGATTTAGGAAAAGCAATAGAATTCCATGATATCCAGGACAAACCAGAGGATTTCTGTTTACCAGCCCAAAGAAAGTTGAAGCATAGCTTTCTAATTTTGTCTATGACACCCAAAGGAACCCAAAAATGCATCCAATATACTGGAGTAGCTTCTAAAACAGCTTTAATCAGAACCAGCTTTCCTCCTTTGGACAACCAACGGAAGCTCCAATTCTGAATCCTTTGTTCAACTTTGATAATCAGCCAATCCCAATCCCTAAAAAGAGATAACTGCATGGTTTAAGGTTAAACCCTAGATACTTCATACCAGACTCAATTCGAGCAACATGGAAACTAAAGATGTTCTGTAATGTAATAACATCAGCCTCTTCCATACAAGAGAAGTAAAGTGATGATTTATTGTTATTAATTTGCATCCCAGATGCTTTACAGAAATGTATTAAAATCTCATAAAGAGTAGAGAGAGATTGTTCAGAGCCATCATTGACCATGACAATGTCGTCCACAAATAGAACATGAGTTAATACAATATCATTACCAAAGTCTAAACCATGATAAGACCCAATGTGTGAAGCATGCAGAATGGCCCTCCCAAGGCTTTCAACCACAATAAGAAACATGAGAGGTGCTAGAGGACACCCCTGTCTAAGCCCCCTACCAGATTTGAAAAAATTAGTAGCAACACCATTAATGAGCAAAGAGAAAGAAACAGATGAAAGACTGCTCATAATCCATGCAATAAAATTCCCAGCAAAACCCATTTTAGCAAGAATTACCCGAAGATAAACCCAGCTGACTCTATCATATGATTTAGATAGATCAATCTTAATCATGATAGCTTTTAATGGATTTAACATGCATTGTATGCATGCCCTCCTGTATAACACCAACCGCATCATGAATCTGCCTACCCGGCAGAAAACCAAACTGTTCTCCAGAAATATACCTACTCAATACCTTTCTGATTCTAATCGAAATGATCTTGCCAATAATTTTATATACAAAATTACACAAAGATATAGGTCGGGAATCCTCAAAAGATGAAGGGCTGTATACCTTAGGAATAAGGGCAAGAAAGGTTGAATTAAAAACAGCTGGGATCTTTCCACTTATCCTGGACAATTCAATTACTCTTAAGAGATCTTCACCCAAAACATCAAACAAGCATCTGTACACCTCAACAGGGATACCGTCCGGACCCGGACTCTTATCATTTTTGCTGATGATTAAGATATGCTTAATATCTTGAAGGGTAATAGCATGCATAAGCTCAGCGTTATCATCCTCAGTAACAAAAGTAGGAAAATGACCAGCACTAAGAACAATTTCTGGAAGGTGAAGATCATCTTCTTCTTTAAATAGACTTTCAAAGTGCTGAATCCCAGCTTCTGCTATAGCCTCAAAACCTTCCACAAGATTTCCAGAATCATCAAAAAGTTTCCAAATTGAGTTACGGCATTTCCTATGGGCAGCAAATTTGTGAAAGAAAGGAGTATTATCATCTCCACAACGCAGCCATAAAACCCTGCTTTTCTGACGAGCCTCCTTTTCCCTAAAAAGAAGAATAGCCTGCTTGCGAGATTCTATCTCAGTCAATAAATCCTTATCAACTACTGATAAAATACCAGAAGAATGACTATCATGAAAGCTTTTTAACTCAAATTCAATATCAACCAGGTCTTTTATATTCTGAGCTTTTTTATTCAGAGACCATTTGATAGAAATTTCTTTTATGCGTTTTAGATTCGCACAAAATTGAGCCTCGGGAGATAAGGCAGATCGATCATCGAAGCGAACCCAAGAATTTTTTAAGGCATCAACCAAATCAATATGATCCAGCCAGCTTGCATTAAACTTGAAAGGACTATGGGCCTTATAGTGCTGAGAGGAAATTTGCAGAAAAACAGGTTGATGGTCAGAAACACCTCCACAGCCAATCCATTGTTTAAGGAGGAAATCGCAATCTAGGAAGTCAGCCGAGACTAAAAGACGATCCAATATTTTACAAATACCCTCTTCACCAGCTCTGCGATTACTCCAGGTAGGAATTGAAACCAATGGATTGATGTCAACTAACCCCATATTCTCCAATAGATTATGGAAAAAATTAGATAAAGGATCAGTTTGAGCATGAACCCCCCAAATTTCAGAGAGACCCATGGAGAAATTAAGGTCTCCTCCAAAGACTAAATAAGGAGACAAGAGACTATCCAACTTAATCAGATTGTTCCAGAAAGATTCCCTATCCAGATAGGGCGCATATAAATTTACAAAAGATATTTCTTTTTGTAAATCATAATCAAACAAAACAGCACACAACCCAGCTTTTAATGCCCATGCATTAATAAAAAGAAAGTTACAAGACTTCCATCCTACAATGAGTCCACCTGATCTGCCCATAGCATCCACCGATATAAACTGCCATCCATGAATCATAAGTTCCAAATCATGAACCAATACACCCCCCTCAATCATTGTTTCTTGAATAAAAAGAACATCAACAGAATGAAGATCTATAAGCCTTTTGACTGCTAGTTTCTTGGGAAGACTAGCCAAACCCCTAACATTTAAGGACATAAGGATCATATGGGAACTTGAGTGAGGGCAGATGCTCTAAGCGCCCCAACACCTTTCCAATCAGGTTGCACTAATTGGGTATCCCCAGTGAAACCTTCCTCAAATTCAATAATCCCAAATTTATCTTTGACATTCCTAGAAATATCCTGAATAGATTTAGTACTTGAGCGAAGAAAATACCCCTTACTAACAATTGCCTTGCATGGAGATACAAAACCAAGATCCTTCAAAGATGAATTCGGAGCAGATAAGTATAAATCCTCAGAAGTAAGATTCAGAAATAAATTCTCATCCAAGGAATTAGGTAAACTTATATGTTTAAGATTGGCTAAAGGATCAAAATCAAGTAAAACAGACTGAACATCCACGTTCTCATCCACCGATTTGCCAACCTTAGCATTAGTCTGAGTCTCAACTGAATTGGCTTTCCAGGTATCCAAGGTTTCAACCACAGAGATCCCTGCCTTAGCACAAGACTGATTCCAATCTTTTTTGACTCTCCAAATTTTAGTAGAAGAATGCTTTTTAAAGGATAGATAACAATCATTTGCCAAATGTCCGAGTCCATGACATCGATAACATCTAAAGGGGAGTCCCAAGTAATCCAAAGGCTGAAAGAAATCTTGGTTACCTATTTTAATGACCAATTCAGCAGGTAGACCCAAACGAAAATCTAACAGGACAAGGACCCGGCCTATACAGCAGACCCCAGATTGTAAATAGGAGAAATCAGTCTCCAGATGGGTTCCCAGAGTATTCCCAACAAGTCTGAAGAAATCCGCAGACCAGAATTTAAAAGGTAAATGTGGAAGTTTGACCCAAACATGAACATGGTCATACCTTTCCTTACGGGGATCAAATAAAGGAGTCCACCTCTTGATAAGAAGAGCAGCATTATCCCATTTCCAGACACCAGCAAGAATCCTATCAGAATCATCAGCAGAAGAAAATTTAAATGATATCCATCCCCGTGGAAGCATATAAATCTCAGGAATAGAACTGATAATCCCATTCCAAACCCTAACATCCCACCCATGAAGAGTATCTGCATTAAAATTACGCCTTCCAAACCTCCCTACCAAAGTCACAGCATTAGTAAGAACTATGTCGTTTAATAGCACATCTTCCCCCAAAGTCATTAAGACTGGATTTATTTTCTTGATAGGTTTAGGGATCCTCCTCTTAGGCTTAGATGGACCAATTTGACCAGAATAACGATGCTCAGAATCCAATTCATCAGGATCCATAGACTGAAATTTATAATTAACATCAGAAACCAATTCATTAACAGGATCCAAAGATTTATGAGATTTAACATCAGAAAAGGAAGCAATTCCCAAATCTGCACTCTTACAAACCTCTTGAAACATCCCCTCCGCCTGATTAACCGGGTAACTAGGCTTATCAATATGATAATCCAATAACTTCCCACATGCCTTTTCACAATTTTGAAAACCCATCGAATCCAAAAGATGACCCTATTTAGGAGAAGAATGTATTATCCCATCCAAACAGCTAATCCCAGGCTGACCAGCAGGTAAAGGATTCTCACACCCCCCCAAGCAAAGAGAGGCATGGCAATGTGCATCAAAGTCTGAAAGCTGAGACCCATCCTCAGCCAAAACACACTTTCCAGATGGCTGAGAATTAAGGGAAGAAACATCCCTAAGACCCAAGATCATCTTAAAAGAGTAATCCCCAGCAGCAGAAAGATCATCTCCTATATTCAATTGAGAGCAAAGCGGCCTACCCACAGGATCAGAAACAGCCGGGCAAGGAAGGATTGGGTTCGACAAAAGTCTCCCACCCATACCAGCATCATCCAAACAATCCCAGGGAGAAGAAAATCTATCCAAATGATCATCCCGACCAATGTCAGTCCCCGAAACACCCATATTAAATGGCATATATGTAGCAGAGAGCCTCTTCTCCTCTCCAATGCCCTGCTTGGAGCATTGTAGGTGCCATGGAGGAGTGCGGGCCAAAGATTTGATCACTCGCAACGACATATTTTAGCACAAAAAACCCCCAGACAAAGCCGGGCAGCGAGCTACATAGACAGAGCTAGAAAGAAAACACACATCACAATGCCACCAGAGATCCTAGCAAATCCCAAATGAAGGCCCCAGGAAACCTAAAAAGATAACCAAATAACAAGATTCACTCTTCTCATCCAAACTGAAAGAAAATCAGCTAAAGGAACCCACATTGGCCCCTGAGAGTGCGCCACACAATACCTTCGCCACAGATAATCAATCAAAATCCCAACACCCGAATACCCAGAACCATACAAACAGAATCAGACGAATGCATTGCACAGAAACTACTGCAATGAAGCTACAGCAAGCCCAAAGACTAGCAAGAAGTCTTATCCATAGGCCAAGAATCCAGAATAAGCCAATATCCGAAAAGAGCTATGATCACTTATAACCCCAATCCCAAATACAGGAGTCTAATAAACACGACTTGTAAACAGAGTAAAATCTTATGCAATGAATACGAAGGAAAATCCAAGCATACCTGAAAATAATCTTGGAAAACAACAAACAGACCACCCTGATGTTGAATTCCACCACCACAAGAGATGGCCCAAGATTATCATAAAAAACACAGATAGACCACCTGCGCAATCCAGAAGGGCCTTCACCTATGACCCAAAAACCAGCAAGAGCCGAAACAGCCTGCACCTGCTGCTCAAAACTACAAAGCCAAGAGCAACAACCTTCACCTGCTTCTCAATGCTGCGCTAAAGGCTTCAATCACCAGCAGCTAGCTACACTATCCACCTCAAGCAACTAAGGCATCCTATGTGAGCCTGGAAAACCAACACCAGTGATACAAAACCAACGATAATCCAAGAGCCAAAACGAACTGCTCCTGTACCTCAAAAACCAGAGACAGCCTGCGAAAGCCTATACAGCCTACACCATTGCTTAAAAAAACAACAGAAGCCGAGAGCCAAGACTGCCATTACCTGATCTTTGGGCAACGAGATTATGGAGCAAAACCTCCAGAACAAATGGAAACAACGAGGGCCTCAATCGCAACAGGAAAATCGAACCCACATTCAATCTCCAGAGAAAGCACAATCCCAAACCAGTAAAACTGTAAGGGAGCAAATGAAACCAAATACTTATCCCAAATCTTTTAAAAATCAGGTGCTAACACTCCGCCTGTTTAAAGGATCACAACAGAAGCTCGAAGAAACGATCAAGAACCTTTAATAAACCTTCAACTTAATCTTCGCCCATTCCAAGAAAATCAGTCTTCCTTGGAATACCAGAGTCAAGACGGTCATTTCCTACACCTCACGCTACCAAGACAACCTGTGTAAGCCTGGATAGCCTTCACCAGTGCTATTAAATCCTGCGGAAGCCGAGAGCCATGACGGGATGCTTCAGCACCTCAACTACCAAGACAGCCAGAGAAACACTAGACAGCCTTCACCAGGGCTTTAAAATCCCGCGGAAACCAAGAACCAAGACGGCCTTCACCTGAGCCGAAGACTGCGAAAGAAAGGTTCCAAGAAACCTCCTAAAACGAAGCAAAATCCAACCAAAAAAATTAGACGAACCCACAGAAATAAAACTCAGTCTCCAGAGGAACCACAAGCCCTGACCAGTCTGGAGGTTAATGAATCCGAAAACATAGCCAAAACCCCTGAGGAACAGGTGCCAACACTCCGCCAGCTTAACGGCCAAAATGCAGCTCCCTCGTCGCAGCAACAAAAGCCAAAACAATACCTCGCTCACACCATAATACCATGCATTAACTACTGTGAATAACGTGGCAAATAGACAGCACCAATGATTAAAGGCGTCGGCAGAATAATAAAAACTACAATCATACCATCGCACGGAACAATAAACACAGAGGTCACCAGAATCAAGGGTAGGCAGATCAACGGCCACGATTACAGCTCAAAGCAATCAAGAAACTCCATTAAAACATCATATTAACCTTCGCCCGCTCCAAGAAAGTCTTCCACCGAGTTCCTTCTCGTTATCTAATAGGAGAAACTTACCAAATAGAGCGAAGAAAACAACTTTTAATACAATAGGAGCTACAACGTTAATAAAGAAACTTGGAAAAGAGAAAAGGAGGAAAACAACAATTCTCACAACGAAATAAATAATTAAAAATTTGAAATAAAATTAACAATAAATTTTTATTATTATTAAGAATAAACACTTGTCTATTTAATTTAAAAAATTAACAAGTAGTACATAATTTAAAAATTAAATTCAATACTATTTTTAATTTAAAAAATTAACAAGTAGTACATAATTTAAAAATTAAATTCAATACTATTTTTAATTTAAAAGATTAACAAGTAGTACATAATTTAAAAATTAAATTCAATAAAATTGCTTAATAGTCTTATTTAAAAATTAAATTCAATACTAAATATTTAAAACATAAAGCATATATAATTTACTTCATATGAAATTACCACCATACACTCGAAACCCCACCAACTTTATCATTCACTATGAGGAGACCCCTGAAACGTCTTTGGCGATACTTCGAAAATCTGAAAATTTGACACAATCACATAGTTATTATTATGTAATTTATATTTTTATACAAACATAATAATTAAGTATATAAATGTTTTTATTTCACATTTGGGGTGGATTACAACCTATGTTTTTTCATTTACGGAGTATATTGTAAAGATTGATTTTATGAGAGTCGTTCAAAATTTGAAATAAACAATTATAAAAAAAAGAATATAAAACATAATTGGTCCTTAGCTCATGAATGGATAACTGGTAGCAATGCATGGAAAACTCATAATTGATGAATGGATAACCAACACTTCATGGCAGATAACTAGAAGAATGTAAGATAAAAATAAAAATATATATAAAAAATAACTGATAATTGATAAATAGATAACAATAAGAATGTCTATGATAACATGTAGCTAGGCATGGATAACTCACACTTGAACCAAGCATGGATAACTCATACTTGAACCAGTTTAACTAAAAGAATATGTAGAATATTTTTTTTATATTCCATAATTATGTCTTAACCATTTAATCCCTATCAACTTGATCCAACCACAAATTATGTGTGTGCTAGTAATAACAATATAATATAATGGATGCTAAGAGTTTCTTTGATTGGTATTTCATCTTTCTATTTTAGATTAAACCCAATGATATGTATGGTAGAAACTAATAAATAATGTTCCTAAGATTTTGTTTGGTTGGTATTACATATTTTGTTTTTACATTAATCCCATTAATATGGAGTAAAAAAATTATAAATTTGTATTATCTTTATCTTCAGGGATCTTGAAAATTGACAAAACCACATGGTCATTTATTTTATAGCTTTAATATTGCACCACAATGTAAATATGCCTGCTAACATTTTGTTTTCGTATTTATATTTAGGTCGATAGATGTTTTTATTTGAGATTTGGGGTGGACTACGACCTATGCTTTTTCATCTATGGACGAGGATGAGACAAGTGTACTGTCGAGATTGATTTTATGGTAGTCGTTCAAAATTCAAAATAAACAATTATAAAAAAATGAATATAAAAAATAACTGGTAGCTAGATGATGAATGGATAACTCATAGTAATGCATGGATAACTCATAGCTGATTAATGGATAACCAACACTTCATGTCAGATAACTAGAAGAATGTGAGAAAAAGAATAAATGGATAACATGAAAAACCTAGGTGATAACACGTAGCTAGGCATGGATAAGTGACTTCTGAACAGGTTTAAGTAGAAGAATATGAGGAATATTTTTTTTTTCAAAGTGTCTTCCATTCCATAACTATCTCTTAAGCATTTGTTTGGGCTATCGACCTGATCTAGCCACAAACTATGTGGATGTGCTAGTTTAAGGTCGAAAGTGTTTTTATTTGAGATTTGAGGCAGACTATGGCAGTGCATGGATAACTAATAGTTCATGAATGGATAACCAACACTTCATGGCAGGTACCTAGAAGAATGAGAGATAAAAAGAAAAAGAATATAAAAATTAACTAATATTTGATACATGGATCACATGAAGAATGTCATTTATAACATGTAGCTAGGCATGGATAACTCACACTTGAACGCATTTAAAACTAAAGAGTATGAGGAATAAAAAAAAGTCCAAAGTGTCTTCCATTCCATAACTATCTCCCAACCTTTTGATCTCTATAGACTTGATCTAGCCACAAACTATGTGGGTATGCTAGTAGATTAATCCTCAATAATTAAGACGATAGAGGTTTTTATTTGAGATTTGGGGTGGACTAAGACATATGCCTAAGGACGAGATAAGTGTATTATCAAGATTGATTCGATGGTAGTCTTTCAAAATAACTATAGTTATAAATAGATAACAGGAAGAAAATGGCATCCCTTATGTGGTAAGCTAAAATTTATTAATAGTGCACTTGAATCCATTGAAACAAACTCATTGTCCCCATCCTTCTACAAATAAACCTCACAATCAATGCCTTAGAATCCATGCTTATTACAATATTTAACTTCATGTCATCGACCAAAATAGGCTAAAATACATGGTCGATTTCATGATATACCCTCTCAACCTCCTTATTTGTATCAAGTCATTTTCCTTGTGAAAACCATTCATCAAAGGATTGTAAGTATGAATATTTGGTTCACAACCATTTTCCTTCATATGCTCCACTAGTGCAAGATAAATGACAACTTTTCCTCCTTTGCAATGTCCATAAATCAAGGTGGTATATGTTACTTCATTTGGTGTCAATCATTTTCAGTTAGGGAGGATGGTTAAGGGAATACTTAAGGATAGTTTAGATGAAATTTTGGATCTATATAGCCATCTTTTTCTCTGATCTAGCTACAAGAATGTCATAGTTGACTAATTCACATAACAAGTGTTGTAGTAATTAGAAAGGCGTCATTTCCATCATTTGCACCTACAATACTAGGTATATACGTATTTGTTTGATAATTATAAAGAGATGGAGGGTTGACATTGTAGGTTAAAAATTATACTTATAAGGAGATGGGTGTCACATCATATTGATATGGTCCATCAAGCAATCACGCAAGTAATCATATTTTCATTAGGAGAATAATTTCAATGGTATAATATTGGTCTTAAAAACATAGGTTAATGGTTCTAATTCATTTTATCTTTATAAGAATTTCATATGGTTGAAAGAGGTATTGATAAAAATTCTTAATATTTAAAAGGATTATATAGGTTCTTGTAGGTTTTCTCCAAGTAGGACCTTAACCAATGTATTGAATTTTCAAACTTATGGAGAGCATATATATGAAATGTAACACCATATATCTCTTCTCATTATTCTAATATCCCTGGTTACCTAATTGATATGTCAATTAAGAAAGTAGATTTGTAAGGCATACCGCCATAGAAATTTTAGCTCATATGATTTCCATAAGAAGAGAGACCATAAATCCAACCAAGAAAAAAACAAGAAATAATTGTTTGAATGCATATGATAGATCTCTTTGTAAGGCAAGAAACAATAATGAGTCATATCATGCCAGTAGTTAGAAATAGCATAAAGAGAAAATATCTTGTGTAGAATCATAAGAGAGTCTATGGAAATAGACTAATTTTGTACAATTATTTTATCCTTATGCTATCCTTACTTATTGACATGGGATCTTGAATGATATATAAGTAATTTGATCAAGTAACCGATAAATCCACCTAGGTATAAATGGAGTAGATACCGACTAGAAATAATACTATGTTTGGATGTAACCTCAACATCTAACCTCAGATGAAAATGACATCCCTTATGTGGTAAGCTAAAATTGATTACTAGTGCACTTGAATCCATTGAAACAAACTCACTATCCCCATCCTTCTACAACTAAACCTCACAATCAATGCCTTATAATCCATGCTTATGACATTATTTAACTTCATGCCATCCACCACAATAGGCTAAAATACATGGTTGATTTCATGGTATACCCTCTCAACCTCCTTATTTGTATCAAGTCATTTTCCTTGTGAATTCCATTCATCAAAGGATTGTAAGTATGAATATTTGGTTCACAACCATTTTCCTTCATATGCTCCACTAGTGCAAGATAAATGACAACTTTGCCTCCTTTGCAATGTCCATAAATCAAGATAGTATATGTTACTTCATTTGGTGTCAATCATTTTTAGTTAGGGATAATGGTTAAGGGAATACTTAAGGATAGATTAGATGAAATTTTAAATATATATCGCCATCTTTTTCTCTAATCTAGCTACAAGATTTCCATGGTTCACTAATTCATGTAACAAGTGTTGTAGAAATTAGAATGGTGTCCTTTCCACCATTAGCACCTACAATACTAGGTATATACCTACTTGTTTGATCATTATAAAGAGATGGAGGGTTGACATTGTAGGTTAAAAATTATACTTATAAGGATATGGGGGTCACATCATATTGATATGGTCCATCAAGCAAGTAATCATATTTTCATTAGGAGAATAGTTTCAATGGTATAATACTGGTATTAAAAACATAGGTTAATGGTTCAAATTCATTTTATCTTTATAAGAATTTCATATGGTTGGAAGAGGTATTGATAAAAATTCTTAATATTTAAAAGGATTATATAGGTTCTTGTAGGTTTTCTCCAAGTAGGACCTTAACCAATGTATTGAATTTTCAAACTTATGGAGAGCATATATATTAAATGTAACACCGTGTATCTATTCTCATTATTCTAATATCCTTGGTTGCCTAGTTGATATGTCAATCAAGAAAGTAGATTTGTAAGGCATACCACCATATAAATTTTAGCTCATATGATTTCCATAAGAAGAGAGACCATAAATCTAACCAAGGAAAAAACAAGAAATAGTTGTTTGAATGCATATGATAGATATCTTTGTAAGGCAAGAAACAATAATGAGTCATATCATGCCAGTAGTTACAAATAGAATAAAGAGAAAATATCTTGTGTAGAATCATAAGAGAGTCCATGGAAATAAACTAATTTTGTACAATTATTTTATCCTTATGGTATCCTTATTGACATGGGACCTTGAATGATATATAAGTAATTTGATCAAGTAACCGGTAAATCCACCTAGGTATAAATGGAGTAGATACCGACTAGAAATAATACTATTTTTGGATGCAGCCTCAACATCTAACCTCAGATGAAAATGACATCCCTTATGTGGTAAGCTAAAATTGATTACTAGTGCACTTGAATCCATTGAAACAAACTCACTGTCCCCATCCTTCTACAAATAAACCTCACAATCAATGCCTTATAATCCATGCTTATTACATTATTTAACTTCATGTCATCCACCACAATAGGCTAATATACATGGCTGATTTCATGGTATACCCTCTCAACCTCCTTATTTGTATCAAGTCATTTTCCTTGTGAAATCCATTCATCAAAGGATTGTAAGTATGAATATTTAGTTCACAACCATTTTCCTTCATATGCTCCACTAGTGCAAGATAAATGACAACTTTTCCTCCTTTGCAATGTCCATAAATCAAGGTAGTATATGTTACTTCATTTGGTGTCAATCATTTTCAGCTAGGGAGGATGGTTAAGGGAATACTTAAGGATAGATTAGATGAAATTTTGGATCTATATAGCCATCTTTTTCTCTTATCTAGCTACAAGATTGTCATGGTTCACTAATTCACATAACAATTGTTGTAGGAATTAGAAAGGCGCCCTTTCCATCATTTGCACCTACAATACTAGGTATATACCTATTTGTTTGATAATTATAAAGAGATGGAGAGTTGACATTGTAGGTTAAAAATTATACTTATAACGAGATGGGGGTCACATCATATTGATATGGTCCATCAAGCAAGTTATCATACTTTCATTAGGAGAATAGTTTCAATGGTATAATACTGGTCTAAAAAACATAGGTTAATGGTTCAAATTCCTTTTATCTTTATAAGAATTTCATATGGTTAGAAGAGGTAATGATAAAAATTGTTAATATTTAAAAGGATTATATAGGTTCTTATAGGTTTTCTCCCAGTAGGACCTTAAGCAATGTATTGAATTGTCAAACTTATGGAGAACATATAGAGAAAATGTAACATCGTATATCTCTTCTCATTATTCTAATATCACTTGTTACCTAATTGATATGTCAATTAAGAAAGTAGATTTGTAAAGCATACCACCATAATTTTTTTAGCTCATATGATTCCCAGAAGAAGAGAGATCATAAATCCAACCAAGAAAAAAACAAGAAATAATTGTTTGAATGCATATGATAGATCTCTTTGTAAGGAAAGAAACAATAATGAGTCATATCATGCTAGTAGTTACAAATAGAATAAAGAGAAAATATCTTGTGTAGAATCATAAGAGAGTATGGAAATAGACTAATTTTGTACAATTATTTCATCCTTATGGTGTCCTTACTTATTGACATGGAACCTTGAATGATATATAAGTAATTTGATCAAGTAACTGGTAAATCCACCTAGGTATAAATGCAGTAGATACCTACTAGAAATAATACTATGTTTGGATGTAACCTCAACATCTAACCTCAGATGAAAATGAAATCCCTTATGTCGTAAGCTAAAATTGATTACTAGTGCACTTGAATCTATTGAAACAAAATCATTGTTCCCATCCTTCTACAAATAAACCTCACAATCAATGCCTTAGAAGCCATGCTTATTACATTATTTAACTTCATGTCATCCACCACAATAGGCTAATATTTACTTTCCTTTTGATGCATTTATTTCGTTCCCTCCTTCCTTCATTTGGTCCACCTACATGAATCCCAGTACTAGGGTCCTTCCCCTTTTCATTGAAAACCTTAGGATAAAACTCAGGTGTTTTTACTCCTATAGTTGATGATGTTGTTGTAAGTATAATACCCTTCTCGTTAAGGGGGAGTGTTGAAATATTGTAACTTCAAAGGATATTTTAAATGTATTTTACTGATGTACCCCAAGGAGATGTTCTATTCCTCCGTCGGGATGTTATTATTGTAATTGGTCATCATAGAGTCATGAGGTAAACCCCCCATTGTAAGTCGAGTCAATAGTACCTTAATATAATATAATATAATATAATATAATATTGTTTTGTAATTTCCTAGGTGAAGACGACCCAAACAGTTTAGTGGGGCCAGCTTGTTAGGGTAAAAGTCAAGTGACAAAATGTCATGTCCCGGTTTCGACCCCATTGCATTAGATGTATATGATGTATATATTGTAAGTGATCGTGGTGTGGAGCTAAAGGCCAAGGCCCCACCATTGATCGGTCATGCTATGTTTTGGGATTTAATTTTCTCACCGATGGTATATTGGGGCATGCGGCATATATTATGTTGGTCATCATGTAAATATGCACCATAATTAATTAAATGAACCCGACCAGCTACGTTCGCGGCAACTAAATCGAAAGGGGCATGATTTTCACAAGGATGAGGATGTGGGGGAAATTTGTCAACCTTGGGCCAATGAGAGAAAACCCATGTGTCTCCTTCCCTTGTCTTATTCCAACCACCTTCATTAAGATTATCTGCTGGTAGTTGAGGCAGTTATTGTCTAGGAATGGGTGTGGCAGGACTGTCAGTCCTCACCCACACTCACACTCTACCCACGATTTTGGATGTTCATCCCCTCATGCAGACACTTCTTCCTCTCCACGAGTTGTTAAACGCTCAGGAACTTCCAATTCACGTTCTCTCCATTGCTGTGCATTCTCACGCAGGCAATAGGATTATCCTCTCCACGAGTTGATGAACACCCACGCACTGAAATTTCGCGTCCTTCCTATTGTTTGTTCATCCACGGACAAAAATGGAGCTGCTTTTCCTCACGCAGGACCTCCATTGTCTGTTCCTTTCCTCACTGGGTCGGATTGTTTTCCCACGCACAGGTATTCTTCTGTTTGGGGCTCACATAGCGAGTTGAGAGCTGTGCGTTTTCGCCCACAATTTCCTGAAAAGAGCCATTCACGTCCTCAGCTGTATGTTCTCCTTATAGACCGGTATGGTTGTGTAATTTCCGTCATTTTAATGCTAAGATTGGAACTGTTGTTCTTCTCCCATGTTTACTGTTTAGTTGGGACTGTGTAATTCGATTATTGGGAGTCGTTTTGGCCACGAGAGGGCCAAGAACGACTCAGAAATCGTTTTCCCTGTTTAAGCTGTGACAGCTAAATTAATTGCCTGAGTGCAATGGTTGGTCTTCAGACTGTGGGAGGGGCAGGGATGTTGGCTTAGATTTGCTTGATAAAAATGGTGGCTGGAAACCACACAGAAAGAGCTAGAGGGTTGGCCTTCTTCTCCATCACCCCTGAATAGCACTGGAAGGGAATGCAGGGCCTGAGGGACTGTGTAGCAGAGAAGGGACTGATTCCTTGTGTTGGGTGTGTTTGGGTGTCTTAGAGGTCAGGCTAGTTCTGGTGTAGGTGTTCTTGGCTCTGTAATGAGCTCACCAGCTTAGCAATTTGCCTTCTCCAGCTCCTTAATGGCTTGATAAACCCAATGGTGTTGGCTTGGCTGTGTTTTGTATATCCCTGGCTATGTGTAAGCCTGCTAGTTCTCTTATTCCTTGGAGAATCATGCCCAGCTCGGGGGTGGCAGTGCTGCTGAGATATTAAGGAGCACGCTGGCCTATGGTTGAGTGGAAGGTTGCAGCGACGTAGCTGGTTGCGGAATCGAGTTCATCATAAGATAAGTGATTTTCTCCATTTTACTTCTGCAATCTTAATTTCTGTTAATGAAATTGATGAACATGTTAAATGAATACATGCATGTATGAATGTTGTTGGTTTCCACTGTGTATGAGGATTAAATTGCATCTGTGCATGATGAATAATCCTGTGTGCATATTTTAGTTCAAATTTGTTTAAGCATTCTGTTTCAGCAATTTTTGTGAATTTTCATGTTCATGGGCTCTTAGCCCCGTCGGATTAAGTATGGTTCGCGTCCTCTTCTCCGGTCAGAGGCATGGGGATGCGACACAAAAAGAGTATAAATAGAGGAGTTGTGTTCCTCATTTGAACACACAGACTCACACTTGTGTAACACATAGGAGAGAGAGAGACATACCAGTAAGGAGAAGGATTACCTATTTTGGGGTTTTATTTTATACATCTTATATAGAGGAATTTTTGTTGGGTTTTCTTCCCCTTCAGGGTTTCCCTGGATAAATCAGTGTCTATCTTGTGATTGTGTTTCTTTTAGTGATTCTACATATGCCAATGTTGTGAATTTGGATCAAACACTAATGATATCTAACTAAGCATATGAAATATTAACAAGGGGTGCCTCATATGTTATGATTGCTACAAATCGAAAAATTTACAAATTAAAAGATTTTCATATTCTAATTTTGGTGGAGAAAAGAATGGATGAAATCATACTACATGATATTTCACTCTTATCGAATGAGCTATAAGCTAGAAATATAATTTGTAGCTAGTGGTGGCCTTATCAACCTAAAGTAGAATAAGTGGCATCAATTGAGTCCAGTAAAGAAGCAATATGGCTAGAACAACTAATGGATGACTTCAAGATGTTGTAGGGGAACATCACTTTGCATTGCGATCAGAGTTAAAGTGTTATTTTTTTTCAAGTAATAAAAAATATCAAAGTTGTTTTTACCCCTTGCTTTTACCTACACAAATTGTTGGGTATATGTTATATTATTTGCATGTGTGTGTGTTGGGGGGAGGGGGGCGGGGAGATGTGCTTATTAGCGACACGCCTAATGATCTCTATCGTCGCCTTCATGGAAACAAGGCAGTAGGATGTTTCTATTCGGAAACGGACATTAGGCCATTTTTTATGTTGAAAATGGTCGTTAGGCCATTTCCGATGCAAGCACATTGAGCCCGAATTTTGGGTTGTTTTTTGTTATTTCGGGGAATTTTCTAAAAAAATGAAATTTAATCCCGGTTATGAGATTGGGTTCTATTTTATAATCTGGGGTAATCAATTAGGGTATTGGATGTTGCGGAATACCTATATTGTATTGTGAGTTATTCATAATTATAATGAGAGAATATGAGGGGTGGCTCCAAGTTTTGTTGGTTTTCCTAGTTAATGGTTTCCAGGTAAATATATATGTTTTATGTTTGAATGTTGTGGTATAATATCTGTTTTTCTTAAAGAATATGTATGCTTTGAATCTATACACAGGTTTAAAACTTACATGTGGTATCACAACTCGATTATTGGCATCATGGGGACGCATTTGTTGCTAAGGGTTTGATGTGGTTTATAGATCTTGGGTCTGTGATAAACTTGGGTTCAATGGGAGATTTGCAGTGCTTATTTTTGCATTGAAAGAGAATGGAGAGCAGTTCAAAAATTGAGATTGAGAAACTATGACAGCCATAATTTTTATCTATGGAAGCTCAAAATGGAAGATCTTCTTGTAGATCGGGAACAATGGATTGTTGTGGATCGAGATACAAAACCCAATGGAACGTCACAAGAATATTGGGATAAATTAGAAAGAAGGGCAAGGAGTACAATTAGACTATGCTTATTAGAATATGTGTTGTTGAACATATCTGGTGAAGATAGTGCAGTAAAAATTTGGGGGAAACTAGGGAGTTTGTATCTATCAAAATCCCTTGTGAACAAGTTGTTTTTGCAAAATAAATTGTTTCATCTTAGAATGGATGAAAATGACACAGTAACAGGGCATCTGAATGTCTATAATAATTGGTAAGTCAGATAACCTCTATAGGCATTAAAATTGTTTAGGAAGATAAATCTATTGCATTATTTTGTTCTTTGCCAGATTCCCAGGACACCTAATTCTTGTAGTAGGTAGTGCTAGTCAAGCAACCTTAAAATTTGATGAAATAGTATCATCCCCACTATCAAAAGAGATGAGGTGGAAAACCATGGATAATCATAGAATGGATGCCTTGTATATGAGAGGTAGACCCCAAGAGAGAAACAAAAATAAAGGATTTAGAGGGATATCTAAATCTAAGGGTAGATATAATCCCCAGGAAAAGGAATAAGGAAGCATTGGAAATGCGGTAAAGATGGGCACTATAGAAATGATTGCATATCTAATAATGTTGAGAAAACAAAGGGATATGAGGATTCCCCTTCCATATAGGAAAATACCTCTTCATAAGAAGGAGGGGATGTGTACCAAGATTCCATAGGTAATCATTCAGAATGTGATATATGGTTGATTGACTCAGGTGCATCATGGCATATGACCCCTCATAGGGAGTGGTCCTGTGAATATGAAAAGTACACTAGAGGAGATGTGTACTTGGGAGAAGATTCACCCACCATTATCATTGGAGGTGGTAGAGTCAAGATGAAATTCAAGGATTGAAGGATTAGAACTCTACCTGGAGTGTTACACATTCCAAATCTAGCGATAAATTTGATATCTATTGGAAAGATGGGTGTTGCAGGTGTAAAGAATGTGTGTGGAGATGGTGGTTGCAAAATGGTTCGAGGTTTAATGGTATAGATGAGGGTATTTCAGTAAGGAACTCTATACAAACTATTGGGAAGCACCATCATAGATTAATATAACATTTCTATTGTACTTGAGGAAGGCGATAAATATGATAGAACCCCGAATGCAGCAAGAGGAAAGGCAATGTTGTGGCATCAAAGATTGGGGCATATAAGAGAAAAGGGACTTCGCGCATTACAAGGTAAAGGTATGATTGAAGGTATGATTGATTGCACTCTGTATTTCGATTTATGTGAACATTACATATATGGAAAACAAATCGAGTAATATTTTCATATGGTTCTACTAGAGAAAAGGGAATTTTAGAGTTAATACTCAGTGATGATTTTGGACCTGTTCTTATTCCATCATTAGGTAAATCTATGTATTATGCTTCATTTATAGATTATTTCTTAAGGAACACATGGATTTATTTCCTTGGATAGAAATATGAAGTATTTTCTAAGTTTAAAGAGTTTAAGGCTCTTGTAGAGAATAAGTCAGAAAATAAAATAAAGGTGTCGAGGACAGATAATGGTGGAGATTTCTGCAGGAATGAAATTGAGGATTTCTGTGAGAAGTGCAATATATAAAGGTAAAATACTACTCCATACACACGTCAACATAATGGAGTTGTCGAAATGATGATTAGGACGTTGATGGAATAGGCAAGAAGCATGCTAAGTAGTGTAGGGATAGGTCAAGAATTTTGGGTAGAAGCAGTGGAGACCTTGTTACTTGGTAAATAAATCACCCACATCAGCATTGGTTGACAAAACTCCACAAGAGGTATGTACTGGTAATAAACCCTCTATTAGGCATTTGAAATTTTTTGGATGTGATGCTTATGCACATGTTCGAAAGGAGAAAAGAAGCAAGTTGGATAAAAAATATGAGAAGTGTATCTTTATTGGATATAAATATAGTATGAAAGGTTATAAGCTTTGGAATCCTATAACTACGAAGATTGTTTACATTTAAGATGTTGTGTTTAGAGAGGTCAAATAAGTCCCCAGACGTGAAGTGACTCCAATGGAAAAGGAACCAGAGAAGATAGATTTTGAGTTAAAAGATGAAGACTATTGACTCAATGGAAGAAGTTGAATCAAAAGAATAAGAAGAACCCGATACCCCATTTTTTAGGAGATCATCTTGAGAAAGAAGGAATCCAGAAAGGTATTCCCCTCCTGATTTTTGCTCTCATTTTTCTTTGCTTATTATTGATGATGATCCTAGAAATGTGAAGGAATTTGTTCATTTAGAGGATAGTAATCTCTAGAAGAAGGCCATGGTTGAAGAAATGGATGCCTTGGACAAAAACAAAGCTTGGGATCTAGTTGAGTTACTAGATGGAAGCAAATGGTTGTTTAAAAAGAACTTAAATGTAGAAGGTAAGGTGGAGAAGTACAAAGCCTGTTTGGTAGAAAAGGGATATTCTCCTGTAGAGGGGATTGATTTTGGTGAAATATGTTATACAGTTGAAAAATTAAATTATATTATATTTATTCTTGCTATTGTTGTTTTTTTTTACCTTGAAGTAGAGTGGATGGATGTGAAGACAGGGTTCTTACATGGATATATTGAAGAAGAAATCTACATGAAGCAACTAGAAGGGTTCATAGTAAAGGGAAATAAAGAGATGTTATGTAAACTAAATAAGTCCCTTTACGGTCTAAAGTAGTCTCCAAGGATGTAGTACCAAAAGTTTGACACATACATACTTGGATTGGGGTTTGTGAGAAGAAAGGATAATCACTGTGTATCCTCTAAACAAATTGGTGATCACTTCATTAAAATAGTATGGTATGTTGATGACATGTTGCTAATTGGAAACAACAAAGATGTTGTAAATGAAATGAAGTCTCAACTATCCTCTAAATTTGACATGAAGGATATCAGTGCTCCAAAATTCATTCTGGGAATGGAGATAAGAAGAGATTGTGAAAATAGGAATATGTGGTTAAATCAAAGAAAATATGTTGAGATGGTACTACAGAGATTTAACATGCAGGAAAGTAAGCCAGTCAAGGTACATATTCCTATAGGTGTAAAGTAATATGTAGATCAGTGTCCAATACACAAGAAGAAGAAGAAGATATGTCACGAGTTTGATATGCCAGTTCATTTGGTAGTTTGGTGTATGGAAAGGTTTGTACTAGACTAGATATTGCTCATGCATTGGGATTTTTTAGAAGATATATGTCAAAGACATGTAAAGAGCATTGGACATTTGTAAAGAGGGTCTTGAGATACTTGTGTGGCACCACAGATTATGCAATATACTACCAAGGAAGACCTAGACTAGACAGATTAATAGATGTACATGGATTTGTTGATGCAGATTGGGTTGGAGATTTTGATCATAGAAGATATACAAGTGCGTATATTTAACTTATTTGGAGGAGCTGTCAGTTGGATGAGCAAGAGACAAGTTGTAGTTTCATCCTCAACTACAAAAGTTGAATACATAGTAGCCACACATGCCAACAAAGAAGCAGTATGGTTGCAGAAACTGTGTTCAAGTGTTGGGTTTGAACATAAAGTTGTAAGCTTAGATTGTGATAGCCAAAGTGCAATTTTCCTAACAAAGAACCCTACTTATCATGATAAGACAAAGCATATTGATGTGCAATATCACTTTGTGAGAGATATGGTTGAAGACAAGAAGGTGTTGTTGGAAAAAGTTGACACCTTGAAGAATGTTGCAGACTCATTAACAAATTATGTCGGTACATAGAAGTTCTTTTGGTGTAGAGAATCCATGGGCATTGATTCCGTGAACCTGTGACTTTATGAGTGCATGACTCATTACTATGCAAAGAAAACAATAAGTGGGAGAATGTTGGGTATATGCTATATTATTTGCATGTGTGGGGGGAGGGAGGTGCACTTGTCAGCGATGCGCATGACGATCCCTATCAGAATATTCATGAAAACAGTTGTTAGGCCATTTCCGATGTCAGAAATGATCATTAGGCCATTTTTTATTGCAAGTGTAGCGAGCCCGGAATTTTGGGTTGTTTTTGGCTATTTTGGGGAATTTTCTAAAAATATGTATCTCGGTTAAGGGATTGGGGTCTATTTTCTAATCCGGGTTAACAGATTAGGGTATTGGATGATGTGGAATACCTATATTGTATTGTGAGTTATTCATAACGATAATGGGAAAATAGGAGGGGTGGCTCCAAGGTTTGTTGGTTTTCTCGGTTAAGAGTTTCCAAGGTAAATATATATTGAGAAACATGCTTTCATATTAGTCCAATTCCTTTAGGGGAAAAAATTGAATTATTTATTGGAGAGGAGAACCTCTCTCTCTCTTTGGTTGAGCGAGAGTTAAGGCACCTCGCCCTCTTTATAATTAGTCAAGATCAAATGCAATCTCCTATTTTCTCAATTATGAAAAGCGTAATTACATATATAAATAATGACTGGAAAACAACGAACACTGAATCTAGTTTTATGTGTGAATATTGTGGTGTAATATATGTTTTGCTTAAAGAATCTATATGCTTTTCTTCTCTACACAGGTTTAAAACTTACACAAACTAGGTTTTCTCCATAAATCTTATGTTCTATTGTTATTGTCAAGTTTGATTATGTATTTTAATGTTTTTCTAACAAGGAATAGGTTGGAAAAGCCCCTACGACTAAGGAAAAGAACTGATGCATGACCTCAATTAATGAATCAAAGTTGGAAAACTAGTCAAGAATGATGAAAAATGTTCAAACAAACTACACGCTAGTGATAATTGTTGAATTTTAAGAGGCAGTGATGTTTTAATACATGTAATAAACATAAGTGCATGAACATGTAAATTCAGATTCAGAATAGTGCTACTAATAAAATTTAAACTATAATAACGCAAGAAAATAATTTTCATCTCTTTCAACTTAACGCTTCACCGGTCATTGCATTAATTTTAACGCTTTGCTGGTCACGGCGTTGAATTTGATCATTGAGATGTTTCACTTCCAATATCATGTACATAAAATAGATGCACTATTAGCAAATCATACCATTGATGGATCCACTTTATACTCAGTTATTTCTGAGTTTGATCTTGTCACCCAAGGGACAAGTCAAACTAGGTAAACCATATATGTACCTTGAGAGAGAGGTTTAAATAAAAAAACAAAGGCTTAAGTAATTCAACCATACCCACAATAGTCATGCTAAGAACACACAGTCACTTAACACAAGAGACACTCAATCATACTGAGCAAAGTCATACTCTCTGAGAGTCGTGTTGAGAAAACCACAATCCGCACTTGAAGGATAACCTCACGGTCACTCAGGGAAAGAAACCCAACACATAGAGGTAAAACCCATAAGAACTCATGTTGAGATAAACCGTAGATACAAATCATGAAGGTAAACCCATAAGCAGTCACACAGGGATAAAACCGTGAGGATAAGCCCGTGAAGATAACAAGCAGAGAATAGAGATCACGATGGAATGAAATCGCTGAGGATAAACCCATGAACAAAACAAGCAGAGAGCAGAGATCATGGAGTAGTGAAATAGCTGAGGATAAACCCGTGAATAAAACTAGCAGTGAGAAGAGATAATGGAGTAGTGAAATCGCTGAGGATAAACCCGTGAATAAAACCAGCAGAGAGCAGAGATCACGAAGTAGTGAAACTGTCGAGGATAAACCTGTGAATAAAACCGTTAGAGAGTAGAGATCACGGAGTAGTGAAATCGCTGAGGATAAACCCGTGAATAAAACAAGCAGAACTCAGAGATCACGGTGGTGAGAATAAACCCGTGAATACAAGATCGCTGAGACAGTTACCCAAGCAGAGATCACGGTGGTGAGGAGATTGGAACTAAAGGAAGAGCCATGGACTAGGCATGCAGAGTTCAAGCAGAGAAAAGACAACGTATAAAAACCAAAATCGCAGAGGTCACCGTGAAGGATTTAGTTGAGGATGCCTGAGAGAATTTTCACTGAGGAGTAGCGAAGATCAAGCAGAAAACGCAGAGATAAATCGAGCCCATGAAGAATTCACATGAGAGTTAGATCCATAAAAAACAAACCTTAGCTATAGTCATTTTATAAGGTTAGGAGAACCAAATTAGTTAGACTTAGGAATGGGAAGGTGGTCCTAAGTAAATAATAAAAAAATTGGATCAATAATTTAAAAAAAGGTAATATCAAAAATGTATTTATAAAGTAAAAGGGTCTTAAACATGAGATAATAGTAAATGGTCAAAAGTCTTTATTAATAAAATCATTATGATTTTATTAATAAGACTATAAAATAATAAATTTAAATAAAGTCATAAAGTGAAAGTCTATAGGTCTAATATAAGTAAATAGTCCAAAACTATAAGTGAGTCAAGGGTCCAAAACATAAGGCAACCATAACAATATATGACCCAATAGTCTTTAATAAACCATTAGGTAAATACACTCCATAAAGTAGGAGTCATCATAGCCAAAAGGTGCACATAAGTGAGGGTGCTAGGACCAAGTATAAATGGGACCCATAGTCAACAACCACAAGATCAAGGTGAACCGTAAGGGTGGACAATCATTCAATTAGGACAAACAAGACCAAAGACTTTTCTCTCTCAAGGTACATAGTTTTATATATTTTGTCATCACTGTATAAAGGGGAAGATTCAAATGGATGGTACAATTCTTTTGTCCTTAACATTGCTCCTAAGGGTTAGGTACTAGGGGCATCGTCAAGGGGTGGCCAGTCCCTTGAGAAGCAACCTAGCAATAACCAATTAGGAGAGGGAACATCATTATATTACATTCTTAATGAATGGCTTTCAGCATTAGGCAGAGTTTCAGTGTCACATTGAAATAGGTTGATCAATCCTTGGACCCTGACCGGGTCCTCCATTCTCTCGTAGAATGGTTCTTAGTACTAAGCTGAGTTTCAGTCTCACACTGAAAGTTGATCAACTACCTGCAGGACTTACTTGGACATCGTGTCCCTGGTTCAAGACCAGAATATATCTCTGCCTCTACCTGTAGGCTCTACTTGGACATCGTGTCCCTGGTTCCAAACTAGAATACCCTAGAGGCATATAGGGGCCCTAGCCACATGCTAGGGGCTTTGCCATGGCATCAACCTGCTTGGTCCTAGACCAAGAACCCCAGGAGACTACTGGGGGGCCCTAGGGTACCTTCTAGGGTCTTACTCTATCATAGTCAACTGACTAGGATACCATCCTCTATGAGAATGAGTCTCGCAGCTGCACAAACTTTAACACTCCCTCTCAGTAAGAGAGGCATTCTCAGCAACACTAAGCTTGTCTCGAAAGCGCTTAGACTTCAACAGAGGCTTAGTCAACACATCATTAAGTTTGTCTACTCAAAAGTGTATACTTCATCTTGTTCCATACATGGTTAACCTTCCTCTTGATGTGTACCTACTTGTTATAGAGCACAAGGTTTTCTTGAGAGCTTGATCTTTTATAGATCCACTTGGAAGTTGTGATTGACTTCTAGTTGAGAACCACTTTCCACATGTCATTTGACATCCTCCGAACCGTGATGTTTGGTATCCACCTTATAAATGACGTGGCTCATCTGAGGTATTATGAATCTCTCAAAGAGATCAACTAAAGACTCTCGGATCTCCTCCTTCTGCTTATGGACTGGGCTTTCTTCCATGTTTGTATGACTAGAAGTTCTCTAAAGACTTCCTTCAGGGGAAATTACAACTTCTCTTTGCAACCCCATTTTGCTAGGGATTGAGAAGCACTTCTGACTCCCTCTTGATCTCTAAACTTACCAATGTTCCAATAACAAATGCATGGTAGTTTAATCCTGCGATTTGTGGAGCCTCTTGCTCCCTCTATACATGAGTACCTAGCTCCCTCTAGAGTTGTGCAGATAACTTTAAGCATAAATAGAATTGGTAAGTATTCATTGCTTGTCACATCATCCTCCTTTATGAGTTAAGATTGAATGTCATCAATTTCACTTACTACCCTGAGTTTATCATTCATAGACATACACTACAACTATCTTAGAGAGATGTCACATGATATGACAATACTAAGAGTCAACATGAAGTAAAATAGGAAGACCTCTCTAAATCTGCTCTAATACAAAATTTACATTGTGCATCACATTGAGTATGAACCCATAATATACATGCAATGGTACAAATTTAGATCATAATCCTAGACAAGAGATTAAGCTCTAGGCTTCACATTGATTGATGTATAATAAACAATGGTTAAGCATTCTATGTCATTATCCTTTAAGCCAGATGTCACATACCCCAATTTTGTAAAATTATGTAATTTGTTTTATTATTTTCTGAAACATTATGTTAAACTTAATCCTAAGTAGGGATTGATGACTCAGCAG
>LPNX010244246.1:10121-27262 GCA_001517045.1 Pseudotsuga menziesii
TTAAAATATATACAATATTACAATAAAATATTTCTAAGAGGCAGGTATAAGCAGCCTTGCTGCTATTTCCCTTGTTTATATTGATTTATAATATTTTTTAATGTGTTTTTTAATTAATTTGCTTAATTGAATTTTACATTAATTCAAAATGTTAAAACTATATTAAACATTAAATTTAAAATAAGTATTCATAACATTATTTTTTTCAATAATTTTATAAGGACGTATCTTTTAAAATATTTTTAAATAAAATAATCTATTAAATATTTAGGAGTAAATTTTATTCAAAGTTTTGAATTTTTATGTTTTGGTTGGAATTTTGTAATACTTTTTTGATAAAATTTAAATTTGGAAGCTTTTAAATTGTGTTTTTGAATAGTTATATAGCACTTAGATTATGTAATTTCTACAACTCACTAAGATTTTTTGAATATTTCCAACATACACTCAACAAAAAACCAGAAAACATACACACAAAAACTAAAAAAACATAGAATATTTAAATTAATCCTTAAATTTAAACGAAATAAAAATTTATAATTATTTTACAAAAATAGATCTAAGGTTCCTAGTTATGTATGTACATGTAATAGATAAAAATATAAATGTTTTTTTTTTAACTCCAACGGGTATATTTTTATTTTTGTTTTATGGAATTTTGGAGAAATCCTGGAATGAAATAGCAATAGCCAGATCAACCAATTACAATTAGATTAGAAGATAAACTTCTATATGCCCAAGAATTAAAACAAATTTCAAGAAAGATAAAAAAGTATACATCTTCAACGTCATCACTCTCAATTATGTACATTTACGGGAGCGGCTGAAAAATACAAGATTCACCATTGGTACTGAGGTTTCCTTGAGGTAGAAGGCAAGCTTTATTTTCCAACAAATCAGCTAGTTTGTTTAGCTCTCTCAAGATATGAAAAGAAGATACCATGTCAAAGTATTTCAGGATGTTCCAGATTCACCACAAGATATTTTCCAATGCTAGGTTGTTGAACTGAGATGAAGAATTTAATAATTTAATCAAGATCTCAGAATCACCAAAAATTTGAATTTTCTTGTAACCGGTCTTCTTAGCAATCTGGAAAGCCATGAGGAGGTTTTAACTCTCTACCTAGTTATTTGAACAAGTTCCTAAGCCGCAACAGTAGCAGGTGTCTCTCAAATAATCTGAGGAGGAAATTGACTAGCCAACATGTGCTATGCTAGGATTCCCCTTGGATGAACCGTCAAATAAAATTGAAGCAACTCCATTACTCTTCCACCACAAAGAAAAATTGTCTGTCGATAATCTCAACCGCCAAGTAGGAGAAGACACTGGTTTGGAGATTACAAGATTTCTCCCTTGCGCAGAGCACCCCAACCACTTGGCAAATTCATGAGGGAGAGAAGAAAAGGAATATCTAATAGTTTCTAAAATCTGAAATATAAATTTAGAGGCCACATCAAAAGAATTCCACGATCTGTCATTGAAGATGAGATCGTTCTATGATAGCCATATCTTCCACCATATGCACTTTGGAATTATGTGCCAAGCATTACACCAGCCAATGATTTCCCCTGTTACTCAAGGATCCTTTCTTTCTAGGAAGTGAACAGAGTCGAAACTGTCATACCATTGGGAGAATCAATCCTCAGATCTTTTAAAACCAATTGCCATACAGTTTGAGTGTACACGCACTCCATGAATATATGAATGGATGATTATGATGCTTCTTGTCAAAAACAACAACGAAAAGGACCGTGAAAGCCACGTTTGGCCAAATTCTCACCAGTCAAGACCTTTTGGTGCATAAGAAGCCATGAAAAAAAATTACCTTTGGCAGGCCGAATGGAGACCAGACCATCATCCACTGCATAGGGGACAGAATGGAAACATGTGGAGTTTGTAAAGAAAAAAATCCATGGGCCACTAAATAGACTTCAGGCCATCCCCAACCCCATTTTTCTTTCAAGGAATGATGGACAGGAGCCAAACCAGATAGAGCATTGATCAGCAAATTTTGAAGAGGAATAAATCGATATGGCATTTCCAGTAGAGTCCAGCATACCCAATTCTCATCGTTATCCCAAGAGAAAATGTCTGTTAAACAAAGGAAACCTTTGTTAGATAGATAAAGTTTGATCTCATTGAGCAAATTTATGGAGGAAAGAGGAGGATGACTAAGGATCTTATCATCCCACAGAAAAATTATTTTCCCATTTCCTACAATTCTAAAGAGATGCTGTTGAATTTGATTTATTCTGTTCCTGTACAAATTCTAGATAGCTGTACCTATTGGAGTATTCTCAGAAATTATATTTCTCAAGGAACCACCGTTTAGGTATTTCATCAAAAAAATCTTGTTGACCATGTGCTTTTTATCAGCAAAAAGCTACCAAACAAGTTTACCTCCCAAGGCAAGGTTTGTTTATTCAGGATCACGTAATTGCAATCCACCTTTCGAAAGAGGTATTTTGATAATATCCGAGTTGACCAAATGGATTTTATTTTGATTACCTTTACCACCATTCCAAAGGAAATCCCTAAGAATCTTGGAAATCTGCACAGTGATGGACTTGGGAGCAAGGAGCAAAGAAGATTATAAAACAGGGAGGGAAGAGAGGAACGGCTTTATTAAGACCATATTTCCATCTTTAGTCAACCATTGTCCACCCAAAGAGACAATTTTGGCTTTTAATTTGCTTAATAATTCAAGCCAAAGCGAAGGAGGGCTAGCTCCCAAGGTCAAGGGGAGACCCAAATATTTGATTTTATCCCATTTATCATATCTAGGAAATCCCATAGGACTAGCAATTCAAAGAATTTTTAGATGTTCAACATTCCAGCCATATACTACACTCTTTTCTTTGTTAATCAAGGCTCCTGAGATTAAACAGAACTTTTGTAATTTTTTATTAAAGGCACGAGCAATATTTAAAGAAGCCCCTCCAAAAGAAGTGAATCATCAACAAAGAGTGCATGGTTGATATGATCCACTCCTCTAGCATCCCTAATACCAGGAATAGAACCTACAACCGTATATGCAGACAACTTTCTACATAAAGCTTCATCCATCAAAATGTATAGGAAGGGTGACAGAGGACACCCTTGGCACAGTCCTCTCGAAGCTTGAAAACTTTTTGAAGGTCTACCATTGATAAGGGGAGTAATCCATGGTCTATATGTACAGGATTTAATCAAACTAACAAAACCCACACTAAATCTGAAAGTGAGAAGAACTTGATAGAGAAAAGAGAGATTAACACGACTGAATGCATTTTTCATATCGAACTTAATAATCATACCTTTATCTTTCCTTTGAAAACTGGAACGAATGGCCTCTTGTACTTGGATCACGTTGTCTACTAGATGTCTTCCTTTAACAAATCCCCCTACTGAGGAGAGATTAAATTTCCTAGCAATGGATTAAGTCTATTAGCTAAAAGTTTGGCCAGAATTTTGTAAGAGACATTGCAAAGTGAGATAGGTCGGAACCTATCAAAGGAAGCTAGATTTACTTCCTTGGGGATTAAGGCTAAAAAGGTAGAGTTGGTACAACCTCCCACTTTAGATTTCTTAAGAAAAGAAGAAATCATGCACAGAAAAACATATTTTGTAACAAGCCAACAAAATTTGTAGAAATGGATGGAGAAACCATCCGATCTAGGAGCTTTATCTGGCTCCATACGCCAGATAACCTCCACCACATCCTTTTCAAAAAATGGTTAAACAAGACCATTATTTGTCTCAGCTGAGACTAAGGGTGGAATGTTAGATAAAAATTCAGTTTTGGATGGATTATCAGTAATTCCATCATCTGTAAATAGCTGAAGAAAATGTAAATTAGCAGCTTGTTTAATTTCCAAGTGTCATTTGATAGCTACACCCTCTTTAGAAAAAAACATTGATATATGATTACGAGAGAGTCTTACTCTGCATTGTCTGTGGAAATCCGTTGAGTTTTTATCCTTGACTTGCAACCATAAACACCGAGAATTAAGGCACAAAAATTCTTTTTCTTGTTGGAAGGAAAGAAAAGAATTTGCTTGAGCAGACTTCTCCTTTATCAAAAGTGGTTTTGTAATTTTAGAATCCTCCAAACTGATTTGGATGTCTGCTAATACTTTTATAGTTTCTTTTCTACTTCTACAAGGAGTCGGGAGAGGTTAAGTTAATCCATGATTTTAAAGCATACTTAGTTCTTTTAAGCTTTTGTTCCCAAACATAACTGGGAGAACCATCCACATACTGAGACCAAACTTCACTCACGGTTTCCCAAAAACCTTCACGCTCAATCCATAATGGGTTGAATCTGAACGAAATTTGACCAAAATCTTCTTCCTCTTCAACAAGCAAGGAAATGGGATGGTGGTCGGAGGATATCTTAGGCAAAATTTTTGATGATATTAGATAGTTATCATCTAACAAAGAGCTTTGCACCAAGAAATGATCCAAACAATCAAGAATGTAAGCTACCCCTATTCTATTGTTGGACCAAGTATATCGACCCCTCTTTGGTTTAAAATCAAGGACATCCCATGAATGAATCAAAGACTCCACATATTCCTGCAGAGGGTCTTTACACCTCCTTTTTTCTCATCAGGGCCAAAAATGATGTTGAGGTCCCCTGCCACGATGATATTTCTGAGAGATTTTGATTCCAGGAATTAAGATAGAGAGATCCAGCAATCCTTCTTCTCAACTAGATTTACAGGGACATGTAGATTAAAGAGGGCGATAGACGTCTTACTTACTGAAAGGAGAAGTTCATAGTAGATCTAATGTTGTGAAACAAAAGAGGAAGTCAGAGTGAATTTATCCTCTGACCAAATTGTTTCTAGGCCCCCACAGGAGCCCCAAGCACTGACAACAATACCAGTATTCTTTTTACACTTAGTCTTGCTTAGTAATAATAACGCATCCTTATCAATCTTAGTCTCTTGCAGCAAGAGAAATTCTATAGGTTCCATTCTCAGAATATCTTTCACATCTTTTGTTTTTTTGGGATTTCCCAATCCCCTACAATTCCATGAAACAATCTGCATTATTTACCTACGCAAGAGGGAGTTGCCCCACCCTTTTGAGGTCTATTCCGCTTGCTTCTACCCCTAGACATCTCAATGGTAGCTTGACTTCCTTGAATTTTTAAACGCTATGCTTCTTCTTCTCTAATATCTTTACTAGACTTCCTACCAGCCTTTTTTGAGAATTGCTCAATAGAATCTTCACCTGAGGAACCGAAAGAATCAACCGACTTTTTCTTAAGAATTTCAACATAGGAAGGAGAAGAATATGGTATTGAAGGGGATTTGTGCGTTTCCTAGAGGTCAACACCTAGAGATTGGAAAAAAGCAGGGATCTCTTGAGACCCAATAGCTTCACTTTCAACTAAAAACACATCTAAGGGCTGCACCTCACCTTCTTCAATAGCAGGGGGAATCTGATCATGCGGAGTACATAAAACAGTAAATGGATTTGATGAGGCTGAAACTTTTCCTACATCTTGAATTGAATTCTTCTCACCAGAATTGACTCTAATCCCTGGCTGATCTCCTTTTCCTTTCGCTTTGTTGTCCTGCCTAGAGGATCCTTCTTTCTGAATATGAGTCCATTGCTCTACCTTCTCAGCTACAGGGTTTTATTCTAATTTTTTCTTGAATTTTCTAGCAAAATGGATCACTAGCATGGCTACTATCAATGGAACTATCATTATTAATGTCACTACCAACATGTCAACATGTACATGCCTCAAATATATCCTCCAAATATGCAACCATCTTCTTCCAAGAGAGTCTTCAAATTTGCAGTCAAACTCTCTTATGCAATACCAAAAGATGTCATCCACATATTCATAAACAAGGATGAAATGTGTCCTTCAAATTTGAAATAAAATCCTCCTTGAAAAAGATCAAAACATGTCCACAATATTCCCTTCAAATCTACAAAGAGCTAGCCCTTCAAATCTACAATAAAACCTTCATAAAGAAAACCAAAACATATATTCCAAATATCAAATAAAACTTTCATGAAGAGGAAAAAAAAATATCTTTAAATCTTCAATATAACCTTCATGAAGCAAACATCCATAGAATTCATTTTTTTGATTCTTCAAACCCTTACCATCATCATATTCAAACTCTAGTCCATTCCAAGAGAGGAACCCTAGCTCATGACAATATCATCACCATAGTCCATACCAATAACATCACAATATTATATAGCAATAACATCACCATAATCTATGCTAATATCCAGATGCTACTTGTCAATATCATCAACCTAATCTATATTGATATAACCATAATCTATGTAAATATCACCATGATCTATGCCAATATCATCGCCATAATATAACCAATATAACCATAGACTATGTAAATATTGCCAAGATATATGCCAATATCATGAGCATAATATATGCCAATATGACCATAATCTATGTTAATAACAACATCATAATTTATGTAAGATCTTCACCATTATTCACCACAAGAGAAACCCTAATAAATATTCAAGATCCATACCCTTGCAAAGATCACAAAATGAATAAACAATAGAGAAACCTTAGTCATGTTTCATTTCATTTATAAAAAGAATCCTAGATCATGTCATCACATATAACTTGCAACAAGATTTCCAATGAGCTAAGAAATTTGTGATTCTGATATCATATGAGAAAGTTACACAAGTTTATGTGAAGATAAAGAGTTAAGAGAAAAAAATGTAGATTATCCTTCAAACTCTTCATAAGATCCTCCCCTAAATTTTTCTATACTCCTTGAAAGTGCACATGAGAGAAGAACTTGGATGACAAAAATGAAACAATCTAACTTGTATTTATACCTTGCTAAGTTACTTTTTAAATCACTTTAGGGAAGGTTAGCCCTAAATTATTATTCTTTTTATCTTCCACATTTTAGGTGATTCTTAAATGGGTCAATGACCACTTCATGGCTTCATCAAGGGGACTCTTGACCACTTCATGATTATGCAGACATATCATCATTACTTTAGGGGCTTATGTACACTTCAAATGGTCATGTGGACACATCATCATCACTTTAGGGTCTTCTTCACACTTGTTGTCATCATGGTATTGTGGACCTATCGTCATCTCTTAAGGGGTTTCTTTACACTTCACATGTTCACGTGGGCACATCATCATCACTTTAGGGGATTCTTCATACTTCTCAGCTTCATGGTCTTGTGGTCACATCATCAATTCTTTCGGAGCATATTCAATCTCTTTAGGGGCTTACTCCATTTGTGTACAACTCAAAGTGGGAATGTGGAAGCATCCACATGTCATCTCATCTCATGAGGTCCATGGTTTATATATAGGACATAAAGGGAATACTTTGGAGTTATATACACTTATTTCAAGGCTCCTTCAAGGTTCTTCAATGATTCTTCAATATGAAACATCATTACTGCTCTAGGAGCTTCTTCAAACAATCTTCCTCTATTACTGTCATATCATCGTTGTCATTGCCACATCATGATTATCATTGTCAAATGCATCTATTAGTGGCATATCATCATCATCATTACCATTACCACATCATAATCAGCACTCACATCATTAACATCAATGATAACTTCTTCCAACACAGGAGTCATCTTAGGATTCTCACCAACATTCTCCACAACCACTAGATAGTCATCTATATATGCTTCAAGTATATTTCTCTCTATTAATTAAAGGAATACCAAAATTAATATATGTTTATTTGATTTATCATTTTATGACCTCCATTATTGATGGAATTATCACCTCTCTTAAAATATAAAGATGATGAAAATTGTTTCTAATGAAACTTGGAGGAAATTGTTTGAAGAACTTACCTAACGTGGGCCCATTTTAAATAAAATATATTCACCGTGTATAAAATAATTCGATGGAAATTAATACTCTTTTTTAGCTACTAACATAATTTGACGGAAATGCATATGTATTATTCAATTTTTAAAATCCGTGGTAAATGGGCCAACATAAGATGTACCTATGTGACTTATAAGTCGGATAACTAACGTCTATCTATGCTGTAAATCTATATATAAATTTTATTTTGATAGTGTGCAAAGCTTCATCACACTTCCGACGGGTTTTCATTTTTAAATTAAATCTTTCTACCATAGATTTGGATCTATAAATACAATACTTCAATCTTTAATATAGTGTGAAAAGCCTCACGAAGCTTTAGATAGATTTGGATTCATAAATACAATATTTGTCTGATATTCAATTCATATTTTCGTCCGATATTCAATCTTCGTCTGATATTCGTAAATTCATATTTTTCAAAGCATCACTATGCCTTTGATAGTGTGCAAAGCCTTATGGTGCTTTAGATAGATTTGGATTCATAAATTCAATATTCATCTGAAATTGTACAAAGCCTCTGATAGTTTTGGATTATTAAATTCATATTTTGCAAAGCATCAATATTCCCAATGGATAATTTGTACACTGAAGAAACATGCAACAGAGACCACCATGAAATCATTAACAAAACAAATACTGATGTTGGTGGTAATTCAGGAAAAATTATCACTGGAACTATCATTATCAATGTCACTACCAACATGTCAACATGTACATGCCTCGAATCTGTCCTCCAAATATGCAAGCAAATTATTCCAAGATAGACTTCAGATTTGCAATGAAAACCTCTTGTGCAAGACCAAAATATGTCATCCACATACTCATAAACAAGGATACAATGTGTCCTTCATGAAATCAAATCGTCATGAAAAGGACCAAAACATATCTTTAAAATATTCAATATAACCTTCATGAAGAAAAAATCCATAGACTTCATTTGTTTGATTCTTCAAACCCTTACCATCATCCTCTTCAAACTCTAATTCATTCCAGAGAGGAACCCTAGATCATGACAATAACATAACCATAGTCCATACCAATAACATCACAATAATATATAGCAATAACATTGCCATAATCTATGCTAATATCCCCATGGTACATGTCAATATAAGCACCCTAATATATTCCAATATTACCATAATATGTGTAAATATCAGTATGCCAAGATCATCGCCATAATCTAACCAATATCACCATAGCCTATGTAAATATTTCCAAGATCTATGCCAAGATCATGAGAATCATTTTATGTCAATATCACCATAATCTATGTTAATAACAATCATCATAATTTATGTAAGATCTTCACCATTTTTCACCACAAGAGAAACCTTGAAAAAATATTCAAGATCCATACCTTTTCCAATATGACAAAATGAACAAACAAATAGAGAAATCTTAGTCATGTTTCATGTCATTTAGAAAAATAATCCTAGATGATGTAATCACATAGAACTTACAACATGATTTCCAATGAGATAATAAGTTTGTGATTCCGATATCATATGAGAAAGTTACACAATTTTATGTGAATATAAAGAATTCAGAGAAAAAAAACATAGATCATCATTCAAAATCTTCATAAGATCCTCCTCTAAATTTCGCTCTACTACTTGAAAGTGCACATGAGAGAATAACTTGGATGATAAAAAAGAAGCGATCTAACTTGTAGATATACCTTGCTAAGTTACTTTTTAAATCACTTTAGCGTAGGTTGGCCCTAAATTATTATTATTATTATTATCTTCCACATTTTAGGTGCTTCTTCAATGGGTTAATGACCGCTTCATCAAGGGGACCCTTGACCACTTCATGATTATGTGGACACATCATCATAATTACTTTAGGGGCTTCTGTAGACTTCACATGGTCATGAGGACACATCATCATCACTTTAGGGGCTTCTTCACACTTGTCATCATCATGCTATTGTGGATCCATCATCATCTCTTTAGGGGCTTCTTTACACTTCACATGGTCACATGAGCACATCATCATCACTTTAGGGGATTCTTCATACTTCTCATCATCATGGTCTTGTGGATACATCATGAATTCTTTCGTACCATCTTGAATCTCTTTAGGGGCTTGCTCCATTTGTGTACAACTCAAAGTGGGAATGTGGAAGCATACATATGTTATATCATCTCGTGATGGCCATGGTTGATAGATAAGCCACAAACGGAACACTTTGGAGTTATACACTTATGTCAAGGATTCTTCAATATAAAACATCATTACTACTCTAGGAGCTTCTTCAAACAATCTTCCTCTATTACTATCATATCATCATCATAATTTCCACATCATCATTACCATTGTCATATTCATCTATTAGTGGCATATCATCATCATCATTACCATTACCACATCATCATCACCAGTGACATCAAATACCACCATGAAATCACTAACAACACATGGTAAGTGGGCCAGCATAAGATGTGCCTAGGCAGCTTATAAGTCGGTCGGCTAATGTATAGCTATGCTATAAATCTCTCTCTCTCTCTATAAATATATATATAAATTTTAATTTGATAGTGTGCAAAGATTCATCACTCTTCGGATGGATTTTGATTTTTAAATTCAATCTTTCTATAGTTAGATTTGGATCTATAAATATAATACTTCAATCTTGATAGTGTGAAAATCCTCATGATGCTTCATATAGATTTGGATTGGTAAATTCAATCTTTGTCTAATAGATTTGGATTCGTAAATTCATATTTTGCAAAGCATCACTCCGCCTTTGATAGATTTGGATCTATAAATTAGTGACGAAATGATGGAGAGTTTGCACATTGAAGAAGCAAGCAGCAGAGACCACCATGAAATTGGTAACAACACGAATGCTAACTTTCATGGCAATTCAGGCAGTACTAGAGATAACCATGAATCACTAACAACACAAATGTTGATGTGGGTCACAATTAAGGAACTCATATATACAGGAAAAGGAAAAGGGAGTAAGATGGAAATTCAAGCAATACCAGAGATCACCATGAAACCACTAACAACATGAATGCATAGGTGGGTGGCAATTCAGGCAGTCAAATAAATAGAAAAAGGAAAAGGGAGGAAGAGGAAAAATGAAGAATTTGCTGTAACTTTGTTAATGTGACTCAGATTCATGAAAATATGATTTTCCATCATAGATATTATTTTTCTTGTATGGCTAGAATCGTTAAGATGAACCTCTCTGGAAATGATTGGTGAATACCTAGATGCCCATATGGAAACAATAATATACTCACTAAAAATGATTGTGAGAAATTCTTGTCGTCCGAATGGGTTGATATTGTTATAAAAAGGTTGGAAGAGGTAAAAATTCCAGTCGCAGAGAAGGCATACTACCCCTATTCTAATTGCCTAGCGTTGATATCTCTATCAGGATTAGAGAGGTTCCCACAATAGATCGCTTCCTCCTCCTCATCACAGCCTTCTGTAATAACAACAACAACAAAATGTCATAAATGAAACCGATTGTTTTGTATTGAGTGTAGCATTCCTTGGCACAACGACATGTCATGTCACGATTATGCTCCTCTATTGCGTGCCCTCTATGAAGAACTTTATTTGCTATAAAAAAACAAAAAACTGGAATTTGAACCCAAGTTGCAAACACATCATTGAATGCAATGGAGGCTGTGATGGCATGACTTGCATGTATTGGATTTCTCAGGGTTGACCAGGTTTGAAATAATGATTTCTTTTCAGTTTTTGTTTGTACCCATATTTCTATAGATTTGTAATTTGTACCCATATTTTCAGGTGTGGATTTGAATTTTGTTATAAATGGTTTTTGTTTGTACCCATATTTCTATATATTTGTAATTTGTACCCATATTTTCAGGTGTGGCTTTGGATTTTGTTATAAATGTGGACTTCAATGGAAAAATGAAAACTTACACTATGATTCTGATTATTGTAAATTCCCTCTTTTGGTCGTTTACAATGATGAAGAAGATGATGATGATGACGAAGTTTTTGTTGACAAAAATCATCATGATGAAGATTAGGATGACAATGTTTCTATTAACAATTCACCCCATGACAAAGATGATGCTGACGAAAATGGAGTTTCCATTGACAATTCTTACCATGATGAAGAATATGATGATGACAAAATTTTCATTGACAATTTTTATGATGATGAAGTTTATCTTGGTGATTCTCATCATGATGAAGATGATGATGATGAAGTTTATGTTGACAATTATCACCATTATGGAGATGATGACGACAAATTTTTTGTTGGCGATTCTCACCATGATGAAGAATACGATGATGACAAAAATTTTGTTGACAATTTTTATGATGATGAAGTTTATCTTGGCGATTCTCACCATGACAAAGATGATGATGATGAAGTTTATGTTAACAATTCTCACCATTATGAAGATGATGACGACAAAGCTTTTGTTGCAATTCTCACCATGATGAAGATGAAATTTCCATTAACAATTCTCACCATGGGGAAGACGATGACGACGACACTTCCATTGACAATTCTCACCATGATGAAGATTATGATGATGACCATAGAGATGACATTAATGATTAAAGTTAACATAACAAATAATAAAATATATGTACTAAGATATCTCAGTTATATAGTTTTTTATATAAATCTCGTGGTGAATTTTTTTTGTATAAGATGGATGTAGATCTCCACAAGTCCTAGGTTCTTGAAGAATCTCATAATTTATTTTGTTTATTTAGTATATTTTCTATAAAAAATATGATAATGATTTATTTTATATATTTTTATTAATTGCTCCAAGAGGCACTCTAGAGCTCAGTATGAGGAAGATATTGTAGCGTTTGTCTTTGTAACGTTTGCCGATATTATGTCAACCAAAAATAATATTGACGAGTATGGGAGAGATGTTGTAACTTTAAAAAATAAAAATTTTAATTATCCCCCAAAATAAATGTTGGCCACAAAAACAATCTGGGGGAGATGTTGTAATGTTCCTACCTAACAAAACAATAAAAAATTAAAAATTTAATTATTTTCCAAAAAAAATGTCGGTCATAAAAACAACACAATATGGGGGAGATTTTGTAATGTTCCAGCCTAACAAAATAATAAAAATTTGAATTTTCCACAAAAAAATGTTGAAACCTTGCACATGGTTTTCAAACCATGTGCAAGGCCTCCTAAACAACCCATGGTTTTATTGTACATGGTTTAGGAGGTCCTTGCAAATGGTTTTAAAACCATGTGCAAGGCCTCCTAAACAACACATGGTTTTATTGTACATGGTTTACGAGGGCATTGCAAATGGTTTTAAAACGATGTATGGGGGAGATGTTGTAATGTTCGTTCCTAACAAAAAAATAATAATAAAAAATATTATATTTAGGTCATAAATAATATTAAATATTAATAAAAAATATTATATGTGGACCTTAAATAAAAAGATGTGTCTTTTGGTTTGAATCAAATCAATAGCTATATATAGGACACACCAAAATTGATAGCTCCTTGAGTGCAATACTTAAAAATATGTTTGCACTTCGAGAGATTTGATTTGTCTCAATGCTTGCTATAGCCTAGGATTTGGATCTATGATAATGATTTATTTTATATATTTTTATTAATAAAAACTTATTTATACATTTCTTCTATATAAATATGACAATGAATAAATATTTATTTTATAAACTTTTATTAATATCTCAATTATAATTAAAAAATAAATTATCCAATATGTTTTTTACTTAATATGTTTTTTTCATTTACTATTTTGTCTATTTAAATTTTGCATTAACTCAAATTATTTAAACTATAATAAACTTTAAATACCAAGAAACTAACTGAAAATAAGTGTACATACATTTTAAAGATTATTAAAAAAAAAATTATATATATTTATAATATTTTTTAATTAATTTGTTTAATTGAATTTTGCATTAATTCAAAATCTTAAAATCATATTAAACATTAGTATTCATAAAATTATTTTTTCCAATATTTTTTTGAAGGATATATATATTTTAAATAAAATAATCTATTAAATATTTAAGAGTAAAGTTTATTCAAAGTTTTGAATTTTTAAGTATGTTTTGGTTGGAATTTGTAATATTTTTTTTGATAAAATTTAAATTTGAAAGTCTTTAAATTTTGTTTTTGACTAGTTCTATAGCACTTAGAATTATGTAATTTCTATATCTAACTTGTGTGACTAAGATTTTTTGAATATTTCCAACCTACACTGAACAAAAAAACAGAAAACATACCACAAAACTAAAAAGCATAGAATATTTAAAATATTCCTTAAATTTAAAGAAAATAAAAAATTATAATTATTTAAAAAAAAACAAACATATGAAATCTTAACAAAAGAAACCAAAATAAACGATTCCTTATATTTTTGTACATATATCCATCCTAAAGATGGAAACATTATCTTAACAACATCTTCATTAAATACATTTCAAGAAGTTGTAGAATAAGGAGGATGATATTTCCTTAACATCCATAGGCTTCTAGATGGAAACACGATTGAATGCAAATTCACAGTTAGTTAATGCCAAATATATTAAATACACCTTTTCAACAAGATGCTATAGAAAGCAATTTTTATAAAGATAAGATAAGTGATGTCACTGACATGCATCAAATGTACAAGGCTTCGTTGCAAATCAATTGGCATAAAATGAAACAAAGTTACAATGGAAAGAAAACCATGCAAAGGAAGATAATGTTCTTCTAAATAGGATAATGGATACATTTCATTCATGGCTTTTAGTTTGTTTAACGTTCACTTGTTTGTGGGAGTTTTAATCTTATTTAGAGAAGGAAGCTAGCTAAAATAAAATCACTAATGACAAGTGTTTTTTATTTTTTTATTTAGACATATCTTTTTGTTTGGTCCATATTATTATACCTGCCTTAGGCAGGTATATTGTAATCGATCAGGTTTGACTTTGCTTTGACTTTGCTATTAGCTGGTGGCTTTTGAGGCAGTTTTAAAAAATCAAAAGCTGTTTTGCAAAGTGAGACTTAGGGGTGTGTAAAATATTTTTTTTAATTTTGTTAAAAAGCAATTTTTGTCAACAGCTGATTGGTGGATAGGAGGTGATGTCAGCCTTGGGATTTGGTATCTGGATTTGGGTTGACATGTGTCCACATGACGTCATAATATTAAAATTAAAAAAATAAAAATTATATCCATTGACGGAGAAAGGTTTGGCGTGAAGGCAGCATACTGGCCATCTTACACAGCCTCTTTCACGCCTCCATCCTCCATTGACGCAACCCTGTTCACGCACATCTTCTACGCTTTTGCAAACTTAAATGACCAGACATTCCAGGTGGAATTCCCTGCCACTGACGACCCCGCAGAATTCACCCCGAATCTGCTGAAGAAAAACCCCTCTCTCAAGACACTCATTTCAATCGGCGGCGGGGGGTCGAATGCCACTCCCTTCGCTTTAATGGCCAACAACACCTCCCACCGAAAAGTGTTCATAAATTCAACGATCGCCATGGCCAGAAAATACGATTTTCACGGCCTTGACCTCGACTGGGAGTTTCCCCAAACCGCGGTGGAGATGAAGCACTTAGGCAAGCTTTTCGCTAAGTGGAGGCATGCCATTAACTCGGAAGCCAAGGCTTCGGGTCGCCCTCGGCTCCTCCTTACAGCAGCCGTCTATTTTGCGCAGCATTTCTTCCTATCGGCCGAGAACAGGGCGTACCCGGTGAAATCCATTGCCAGAAATTTGGACTGGGTGAACGCAATGTGCTTCGACTATCACAGCTCCTAGGACACTTCTGCAACTGGAGCTCACGCGGCCCTGTATGATCCGTCCTCCAACATCAGCACCAGCTTCGGAATTGGATCGTGGCTCAACTCTGTAGTTCCCTCCCACAAAGTTGTGATGGGAATGCCACTCTATGGGCGTTCTTGGATACTGAAAAGCCTCAACCAGATGGGGATTGGAGCCCCCGCCGTGGCTGCCGGTCCCAAGCAAAACCTGAGCGCCGAAATAGGAATTATGTTCTTCTCCGAGATCAGAGACTTCATTAAAGAGAAAAATGCAACAAAGGTCTTCGACAAGAAAACCGTGTCAGCCTACTCATATTCGTCAGATCTGATCTGGGTTGGTTACGACAACAAAGAATCTGTGGCAGCAAAGATTTTGTTCGCTAAACGGAGGCATCTGTTGGGTTATTTCTTCTGGGTTATCAGTCAAGATAGCAACTGGATGCTTTCCACTCAAGGTACTAAATCCATTGCTTCCTGGTTTCAAATGGCTTCTGAGATAAACTTAGCATTTCTCGTCTTTTTTTTTAATAAATTTTCCATTGTGCTTAATGATTAAATTGCGGATTTTGGTGGTGTAGCTTCTCAGTCATGGAATAAATCACGATAAGCAAGACACTATCGCTGTGGGGTTGTGAATTTCGAAGTCAAACGTCTATGATCGATCATATGAGGAACCTGAACAATAGTCACGACTCATGGGCGCTGTCTTGTTTCCTTCTACAATAAATCAATAAATAACTGTTATATTCCACTTCCCGATTTTTTCGAGATCAAATGTGCAATAAATCAATAAATAATTGCTATATTCCATTTACCCGATTTTTTTCGAGATAAAATGTATATATGTTTTTAATGATAGGACACGATACTTAACGTAGGTTTTACTGCAATTTTTAAATAATATAAAAAAAACAAATTGTCATATTTGTATTTGTTAGTTTAAAAATATATATGTTTTTAAATAATATCAAAAATAATTGTTATATTTATATTTATTAGTTTAAAAATATATATATTTATACATGGTTTATTTTTTTATTTTTTTATTTTCAATTTTGAATTTTTCTTAAAATCAATCTTGATAAATATATTTGTCTTACTTGTCTAAACTCTATAAATGAAAAAGCATAAATTATAATCCATCTCAAATCTCAAATAAAAAAGCGTACTAAATCTTTAATATAACACAATTCTTATTTTGTAATTAAATTTATTGTATAAAATATTCATCTATATTTTTCGATCAAACTATATTTTATATAACACAATTCATATTTTGTAATTTAATTCAAACTATCCATATTTTCTAATTAGATTTATTCTATTTGAAAACCAATTTATCTTTGTCCAAAAATTTTAATATATATTACAATTCATACTTTGAAATTTAATTTAAACTATCCATATTTTGTAATTAGATTTATTCTATTTAAAAAATAATTTATCTTTATCCAAAATTTTAATATTTTAGTGATTTATTTAA
>LPNX010244263.1:0-10981 GCA_001517045.1 Pseudotsuga menziesii
TAAATGATTAGAGATAGAACAATAGGGGGTGTTTAAGGGTTATAGGTAGAGAGAAAGGATTATGGGTAGAGAGAAAGGGTTATGGGTTTAGGGGTGGGGGGGAAGGGACATACATGTGTTAGTGGTAATGGGGGACATAGGTGTGAGAGAGAGAGCAATAATGAATGGGGCGATGGGGTGTTAGGGAGAGAGAGGGGGGGTGTTAAAGGTAGGGAGAGGAGGAAGGGGACTTAGAGGTAGGGAGAGGAGGAGGGAAGGTTAGTAAGAGTTAGGGGAAAGAGGGGAGCATGGGGGTGACATAAAATAATTTTAGTATTGGTATAACTTACAAAACAAAACTCATTCTATTAGTTGAAAATGCGTGCATGTTTTGATTCATCAAAACGCACTCCCGTAGTTATTAATGCACACACATTAATGTTCATTATAATGAGCACTCATTTTGTTTAAATTCAATAATGTATTCCCTCCAAATGATAAGGCTGAGCCTCCACCCATGCTTGCATAGAATTATTATGCCTATGTGTCTGCTTCGGACTTTGCTTCAGATTCAAAATGCCTATTCCTTGGAGTATGATAAACCATGGATAATTCAACATTATATATAAATTTTCAATATGGTCGTGTTTAGTCGTTGGTTACGGTATGTTGCATACCTCCATTTTTTATGAAATTTTAGAAACATATATGGTTTTTTTTCGCAGATTCCAAATATATAAATTTTAACAAGAATACAAATTTGTTTCTATTTTTTTCTTATTTATCTTCTGTCATCGCTCCTCAACTCAAAAACACACTGTTAGTCTTTCATCCATATCTCTTTCGTTTCTCAACCATTTACAAAAAATGTATGGTTCACTAAAGAAAACCGACCTCTATATGCTATAAAAAACCCATTTCCAAATAATTGCATTAAGACATTCAAACGCTACACCCACAATGGACATACCATTTTCAAGGTTTGATCTCTTAGATAATTAAAAAAAAAATTAAAATATTATTTTTATTATTGGAAAAATAGTCGTGCACTAGTACTAAATGTTCTCTATATGTCTACCGGTTTTCATAAGTTTATTCCATCATTTAGTCACTCAGAGGTTGCACCCACAAAAACATATACCTTATAATTTGTCCCAAAAATTAAAAGTTCCCATTAAAAAATATCTAACTTAAGATAATTAAAAACATTTTCAATAGAAAAAATTCATATATTTGGAAACGTCATTCAATTTCCTACATTTCTTGTTTTTTACTCATCACAAGATTCATTATGCAAGTGTCTCAAAATATCCATGCAAGTTGATGGATGTCTGTTTTTTCAGTTTTCTACTGCATCTAACGCGTCAAAAGATACCTTCATCACCATGCACACATCCTGCTCTGTTTTGACATACAAAGTGGTCTCATTTTTGCTTCTGCTGAAACCATTGTTGATAAGGTAGGAGTCAATCCTACTGTACCAAGCTCATGGAGCTTGTTTTAGACCATACAAGGCCTTTTTCAGCTTATGCACTTTGACTTCATGACCTTTGATAGTATAACCAGGTGGCTGGTCTACATAAAATTCTTCTTCAAGAATTCCATTAAGAAAGGAAAATTTCACATCCATTTGATACACAATCCATTGATTTTGTGCTGCAATGGCAAGTACAACTCTGATGGTATCCATCCTTGCTACAAGAGAAAACGTTTCTCATAATCTACACCATACTTCTGTGGATATCCCTTGGAAACCAACCTTTCCTTGTGCTTTTCAAGTTCTCCTTTTTCATTCAGTTTGGTCTTATAGACCCATTTGACTCCAATACTGGTTTTGTCTACAGGGATGTCAACAAGATCCCAAGTATGGTTTTTCTCTATTGCATCAATTTCTTCATTCATGGATTTTACCCACTGTGGATCCTTCGTTGCTTCATTAAAATATGTGGGCTGACAAGAGAAGAGAGAAAACTGAAGTTACTCATTAAGAACTGGAGTCTATTCATATAACTCTCTCAAGCTTCTGGTTTTTGGGTTCTATGGTGGACTATCTGCTTCTTCTTCTTCTTGTTGTACTTCCAATCTTGGAAGCTTGATAGGTATATCTGGAAAATCTAACCTTTCTTCTTGTTGTATGTATGAAGGATGACTCCAGCATTTGTCTTCAATTAATTTTATGTATCTACTCACCACAACCTTCTTGGTGATAAGATTATACAACTTATACGCCTTGTGTTGTTCACTGTAACCAGTGAAAATGCAACGCTCACTCTTCTTATCCAATTTTCTTCTGATTTCATCAGGTATATGCGCAAAAGCAATGGAACCAAAAATTCTGAGATGTGCGACACTAGACTTAGTGCCACTCCATTCTTCTTCAGGAACCTTGTCTTGGACAGTCACCATAGGTGATCTATTGAACAAGTAGACTGAGCATCCAACAGCTTCAACCCAATACTCATCTGATAGATTCTTGTGTGATAGCATGCTTTGGGCCATGTTCATGATGGTCCTGTTATTTTGTTCAACAACTCCATTCTGCTGTGGAGTGTATATGGTAGTGAACTGTCTCTAGATGCCATGCTTCTTACAAAAGTCTGAAAACTCATGTTAACCATATTCACCTCCACCATCTAACCTGAACATTTTAATGAACTTTCTAGACTACTTCTCAGTGAGAGCCTTGAACTCTTTCGTACCCAAGGAAATAAATCCATGTTTTCTTGCTAAAATCATCAATAAAGGTTAGAAACTAAAAACTGCCTCATATGGATTGGGTTTGCATGGGTCGACATAGGTCTGTATGAACTAACTCAAAATGTTATTTGGCTCAAGTGGTGGAAGTGGGGAAAATGTACCTTTTATTTTTAGCAGTGATACAATCTTCAAAGGTGTTGGATTGCTCATGAATAATCGATAACCCTTTGACCATTGGCTATTTGTGCAGAAGATTAAGACTCTTGAAAGGAAGATGACCAAATCTATAGTGCCATAACCATGATTCATCTAGACTGGAAACAATATGTGCTATAGATCGTGGAATGTTGGCACTCCTAAGACTGAGAGGAAATATTATTTTCTTAGCCATTTGAAATTTGGTTATGAGTCTCTTACTAGGGCATTTATCATAGATAGCACATTATGTATCATAAAACCTAGTATCATACTAGTTATGAAGTAATTGACCTATACTGATCAAATTTACATTCAAATAAGGTACATAAAACACCTCATGGATGAACTTCTTTTCATTTTTCTTAGTAAGTACAGGAATAGTACCTTTTCCTTTTGCTGGAACCAAAAAGTCATCTCCTAGCTTGATATTCATGACAACCAAGGAATCCAAACTGGAGAATAGTGACTTGTTACTTGTCATGTGATTGCTGCAACCGCTATCTAGTAGCTATAGATCTGAGCTACAATGTTTTTTAGTTTCTTGATAAGACAGAAACATCACCTCTGATGAGCCTTCTTCTTCTTTGGAGACATTGGCTTTGCTATTTTTTTGGCTATTGTTCTGGTCAGCTTGCTTGATTCTGCATTCTCATTCATAGTGCCCATACTCCTTGCAGTATTTACACTGAACATTGGACTTATTGGTGAATCTCTTGCCTCTCCCGCTCTGAACTTGAGATTTGTGAGAGTGTTATGAATGCTCTGAGTGTTCATGAATGTGACTGGTTTTGTCTTATGTAGCTGGAGACCCTTAGCTTCTTCTTCCTCTACCTCATCCTCCTCTGCCTCGACCTCTGTTAAGGGAATACTGGGTGTTGAATGCATTGGTCAATGATTCTTCTTCTTGATTGAATCATGCTTCATGAGATAGAAGAGATCTAGTCAACTCTTCTAGGGTGAACTAAGACAGATCTTTTTCCTCTTCTATGGCAGTCACTACCATAGAAAACTTCTTGGTGAGACACCGAAGAATATTTTGAACGACGATCTTTTGTTGTAGCGATTCACCATAGGTTTGGAAGTGCTCTTCGATTGATAGAGGTGTGCGCCAATTGGAAGTGTGCTTCGATTGACAGAGGATTGCGCCTGTTGGAAGTGTGTGTATGCAACATAGATGACAGTATGCTTTGATAGTTGAAGAGGTGCGCGTCGTAGCAAAGTTTTGGGGTGTGCTAGAGATTTTGCGCTCCACAGAGCACTAAAAAAAAGAGCGCTCATTGAAAGAGTGCCGGTTGGAAGTGTGCTTCCACAAGAAAATGAAATCATGCTAAGGAGGATTGACCATAGGAAAGTGGGCATCCACAAAATCCCATCCATAGAGGTGCACCCATAGCAGCACACGATGAACATTGTGCATGAGAGATTGGATTGGTGTGCTTAGTTGATAAGCGCTTTGGAAAGGAAGTTGGCGCGTTGTGGAATAGCACTCGAAGTATGCTCAGAGCAATACACTTATAGTAGCATGCGTCAACAAGAATGAAACACCCATCAGAAAAGTGCACTTCGGAAAGCACCAGCAAACGGAAGCACCTAGTAAAGGTGTGTTCATGTGGTCTTGGTAGAATGACTGACAGATGGTGTGGTTAGTGTGCTAAGTGCGCTAAGGAGAAAAAAGGGTTGCTAAAGAGAACATGGCAACCAAGAGAGTGTGAAAAGATCAAGTGTGGTGTAGTGACATCACTCACACTTAGCGATAGCGAAGTCAAAAATGGAGATGGTTGGGACAAGTTTATCAGAGGTGTTGACATAAACGTCCAAGTGTTTGCAAGAAGTAGATGGCTTGTTGCAGTGATTGTTCTAGGCACAGGTTGAAGGTGGACTGAAGTGTGTTGTGGTGAAAAGCATAGACTTCTCCCATGATTCAGCAAGCCAAGTAGTTGTGGTGGAACCTTGCGATGAGGTTGGAATGATTTCAAGCATGATCACAGCAGAGGTTTGGAAAAGACTCTTGGTGCAGACAGCTCAGAAGTTGGCAAGAACAAAAGTTTTAACAGGTTTTCTTTCGGAGATGACCGAAAACTTAGCTTTTGAAGAAGACACACTCTAGAAGTTAACTCAGCAACTTGACGACCAAGATGACCAAGGCAGACCTAGTCCTGTAGATGGGAAAAACATCGAAGGTGACAACAGATGATTATGTTGAAGTGAATTCAGTTCGAAGTGGCTGAAGATGTTAAGGGTAAAGAATTAACTTTGGTAGAAGTAGCGAGGAAGTGCAGCAACCATGCATCCAAGAGGGTTGCAAGACTCAGCCTGCAGGACAAGATGACTTTGGGAGAATGATGGAAATTTGTGATTTTTGAAGACATGGAGTTGGTGGTGAATCTATGCAAACCTACGAAGAGTCCTCAAGGAAACGAGGTGCAATAGAAAATGGAAGTTGGAACAGTGAGCTTTCTTATCCAAGAGAAGGATGATGACAAGTAGCATCCACTCTTTGATGGGGATTTGGATGAACAGGTTTCATGGGAAGCCTTAACAACATTCAAGAAGGAAATGAGGATTTCTCTTGGAAAGCTAAAACAAGATGGATGGAGAAATCATTTTTGTTTCGATCCAGGTTGAGGAGATGAACATGATGGCTTGATTCTTGTGACGAAGGAAGTGAGACCAAAGGTGCCTTGCAGAAGGTTTCCTTAGAAAATTTTTAGTTAAACCATGTGGAAGCACACAACCAAGGGAATCAAATGAATTATCTAAGTCAAGGGACAATCCAAACATGGTGGAAGTGGTTTTTCCAAAGGATTGGCAGGTTGTGGAGTGCACCAAATCATAGAGGGAAACATAGTTTAGACATGACAACATTCATTCCTTTGAGTTGGATAGATAGTTGAATTAGATACCCAACTTGTGTGACTTTAGGGGCATGCAACAGATGGAGGGGTTGATGGATTGGCATAGTACTGACGCATGACAAGGTGACCGAAACAACAATTGACCCATGAGAAACTCTTAGAGACTCTCTGCTATGACAGATGGTTGGAAATCATTCAAAAACTTTGGTCAAAGGCGGCGGTTATAGTAGGTCCCTAAAGATGACAATTACTTGGGAACATTGTTGGGACGACAATAAGTTTAAGTGGGGGGGGAGATGTTACGGCCTTGAGTTTGGAAACACATTATTCACTACCAAGAGGTGACTTGGGTGCCTGTGTGGGAAAGATGGTTCGACCAAAATACTTGGAAAGGGGAACCTTGGCTAAGTGATGGAATGAGGTGGGGCGTGTGGACCAAGTAGTGGCATGCTCCCACCAACGAAGCCCGCGTTTGGAAAGCACGACACCTTGGAACATCTACAGTTGGCAGCACACTTGAGCTCGAGCACTCATTGATGGAAGACACCTTAGAGGAGCATGAAGAACAAAACCCAAAGATGAGGCATTCCTAGAGACTGCACTCGATAACCATATGGACCGTGTAGGAGTGGAACTTGTGGAAGCACTAAGCAAACAAAACATTGAACCGAGTACCCATAGAAGGTGGGCATGAAATTCCCACGATGCAAATGACATCATGTGCATGCTGAGGAGGACATAGCGACAAAGCGCCCAACTCCCAACCAACAAAGCCACCAGCAAGAGCGCATGAGGGGAAGTGGACCAAAAGAAAGGGCGTTATGTGTGGACCCTGAGCGAGTGCATTCGCTAAGAAAGGGGACATGACCACCTTTTGAGGCTTCACTCACTCAAGTGACTCTATAAAATTACCAAGGCATCAGAAAAGTCAGTAAGCATCCAAGTGTGGGATAAGGAGCAGCAAACACATAAGCAATAATTCGCTAAGAAGAAGGGATTTTTAGGAGAACGATGTTGTAGAAGCAAGGAGACGTTGCTTGTGAAGGCGCCCAGCTTGGGGCATATTCTTTAAAATCTTAACTCTATGTATTTTGGTGTGTTAGCTCGGTTTTGCACTCTTCGGGAGATCTGTCGGTTTGGAAACTCCCATCTTATGTGATATGCTATGTTTTAATAAAATCTTTTGGGGCTCTGCGGTGTGGCAACCCCACCATTTTAAACTAATGTGCATTTTTTTATGTTGTTGGCTAAGTTAATCTGTTCACAAAAAACATGCTAAGTATAAAGTGATAAAGATAAAAATGTTTCCGCATAGAGTAGGCGTAGTCTACTGGTGATGCATATGGATTGGCCATGCCCCTAGAGCACTCCTAGGCAGTTCCGCACAGACTTAGCGGAGCACACGTTAAAGAAAACAAATGAAGCAGGAAATAGACAAAACACACAAGTGGGAAATGGAATTCCTTCTCAATATTAAGCAATGCATTTATAGGACTACATAACAACAAAACCATGGGTAAATACCATGGGTCATAAAATACTATGGGCCACTAATTCTAGGTAATGCGACCAATTCAACTACTCAACTAACTAACTAATTAATGCACTATTGATAGTGGTCCATTGGGATTACAATTCTTGACACACCACCTTAATCTCAACTAAGATAATACTTTCAACACCAACAATGATAAAATATTCCTGTTGGTCTATGTCTTAGCTAGGCTTACATTTTATTCAAAAGACTTCAGCTTCACTTTTTTCCTTGAAGTGTACTTAGACTTCTTCTTCTTTGTCTTTTAGATATGGATGCTAAGTAGTTGTTCTTCTTCAGCTTCTGAAACATAGTGCAAGTATTCTTCTTCTGTTTCAACATGATTTTTCTGGTTGTCATCTTTATGTGCAAACTGAAATTTTTTTGTCAAAAAAAATATGATTATATGTCTTCTTTTCTTGGAGAGAATTCACATCTTTATGTTGCTCATCAATGGAAGCTACTTCATTATTCTCATTGAATTATTCATTTGCATGTACCCACTATGCATCCTTCATTGCTTTTAAAAAAATTGTGGGCTAAGAATAAAACATAGCATATTGTAGATGCTCATCACTAATAGGAGTTTGTTCATAGATCTCCCTCAAACTTCTGGTTTTATGGTTTTGGGGTTGACTATCTATTGTTGTTTCTTTTGTGTTGTAATCTATTTGTTGCTCATTCTCAACAATTGTTGCAGCTTCTATGCTTCTATCAGCGGTCTCTTTCATAGAGAGACTATCACTCACATCACTGAGTACTGCTACATTGAAAGGTTTGTTTTCAATTCCAAACATCACTGGATCAACATTGGCTTCTACATAAACACAGTCCTCTAGACCGTCTTCCACTTCACTATGGGATTCCTGGTGCTTTGCATGACTTGTAAAGTTATCTTCTTCTATAGTTTGTTTCTCACTAAACACTTCTTTTAGTGTATCCCGTGCTCTCTTTGGAGTATAAGCTTCTACAATTTAATGAAATAGGGAATAGTTTATATTGTCTTGTATGAGACATAAGGAAACAACTTTCCTTCTTTATTTTTCGAACTCTGTCAAAGCATTAAATTTTTCTGGATCAATGGGATCCTCTTCAAATATGAAGTGCCACAAATCTTGTAATTTTAACAAATTAATTACTTTCATTTCCCATACCTCATAATCCTCTCCTTCAAATGGTTTCCATACGTTTTCCAGTGTTAAGAGATTTCTTACCTCTTCAATTTCTTTTGGAGGTGCTTTTGGTAGCACCATCTTCAAGAATCAATCTTCTTGTCTAGATCAAAACCTCCAATAAGATTGGATCTAGGCGTGTGTGTTCTTTCGACTTCGTGAAAAGTCTTACCCAAGAGATAAAAAAGAAAAAAGAAAAGAAATACACTCGATTCCTAGATGTGTTCTGACTTCAATGGAAACCTCTGTGTGTGTGTGCTTTCCACTATGTGAAAAGGATTACCCAAGATAATAAGGAATGGATCATGCCATGGGCTATGCTACCATGTAAAATAAAACAAGATGGAAGACAAAAGCACTAAGGGCGTATTAATCACTTCCTCAATATTAATCAACTGAATATATAGGAAATACATAATGATAATGCTATGAGAGGATACTATAGGTGACGAAATACTATGGGTAAATAACTAACTTACTAACTAACCACCAGTGAGATTACATTCTTCAATATTTTCTTGGTCTTCTTTATCATATTCACATCACAGGAAGGTGCAGGATGTGATTCTTTATATATTATGCTTTTCTCTTTTTTACTTACAACCGGTTGACATGGGTTGCTTCTGTGTTGTTTACTTGCTTCGAATCCCTACCATAACCCAGAACAATCCACTCTAGTCCATTCCAAGACTCTACCAATTTTTTGAACAATCTACTTGGCACTTGTTCATGTTATATTTTTCTTCTCTCTTGTTGCCACCTGTTGACGTGGGTATCCATATTGTTGTATGATTGTATGGTTTCAATGCACTAATACATGAGAGGGTAGATTAATAAATTTATTTGAGACAATATTATAGTTTTATTTGAGACAATATTATACTTTTGTCTCAAATATCCCACTTACTTTAACTATTTTCTCAACTTTTTCACTTATTGTTTAATTTTTATTTTAAATTTTTTTATTAAATTGTTTATGAAAAAAAAACTAAAAAAAATCCATATTTCTCTCTATTTATCGCTATGTATTTATATTTTTGAAGTCTATCCATTCAAGTAGCCCAGATCCCTCATGGACATTCGCACCTCTTGGAAATCGAGCATAAGTGGACCCTAAACTGATTGCATTATGGAAGTAGCAGATACATATACTTTGGGCTTCTGAACATGATTTTGCAGACACTTCCCTACATCATTTCAATGATGCATTAAGTTGATTTATTGGACTAATGTGCCCTATTTTTTATAGTCTTTGTTGGACCAACCATGGTTGATTCGACCAGTCCGCTCACTTCTTATCCCAGCTGACAATTTCTAGGTTCTTCTAGCCAGCCGTCAAGTTATTCCTTCATCCAAGGATACTCAAAATAATTTATTATTACTTAAAATATGCATTTCAGGGGATTTCTCCTCTCAACTGGTTAAGAGCCTTGACTGAACAAAATCAAGATATATAGCACTCCTTCAGACTCCAATATAGCTATATCAAAGTTTTGTATTATTTTTTTATTTTTTTTATATGTATCTTAATGATGCCCCAAAACTTCGTACAATTTGAAAGAGATGGCTAAACACAGGAATCTAAATGGTATCATTTCCTGGTTGTTTGTTGTTCTTTCAGGGTTTAGTAATTTGGAAGGGTGGGATTGGGGTCCAACTATTTTGAATTAATCAAAGATTTAGACTAGTAATGTAGCTCTGTGGCATTGGCACAATTTTGTAAATCAAACACTCTTCTTCTTCACATTCTTCTGACAAATAGTAGTGTAATACAATTAGTAGAGTCGCAATAAACAACAAGGATGAATAGTCCTACGAAGGTAAAGGGGATTAGGGTATTTGTGAAAGAAATTTGTCTTCCCCATATTATCCTATGTAACAAAGACACTATAGGTGGAAGAGGAATACAAACCCAAGGGATTTCATAATAGGAACAAAAATAAGGAGATGTTGTGTGGGGACAGTTTTATGGACAAGAATTGGAAGGTTCCAAATGATTGCAAAACTCTCTAACGACATCAAGAATACCAAGGATTGACAAACGCTATAAATCAGTAGGGTTTTTCCTTATTTTCTATATTTTCAAGTGTTTTTAAATATCCATTGTATATAAATTTTTAGGGTAAATAAAAAATAATTCATGCTATAAAATATAAAGAAGTGGATGCTTAAAATTTGGGCAAATTAGGTTTCAAAATTTTTGACAGTTTAGGTTATTTACTGATTCAAAGACATTGAATAGATTTTAGATTAACGCTAATGAAATATAGTTTTGGGAATTCATATTTCACAGAGGGCAAATAAATAATCTCATAAATAATCATCTCAGGCCGTGGCATCTCTATTTTCTTTTCTTATTTCCTGACATGTTTATTTTCTTATTTCTTACAGATATGTAAAGTTGGGTTGATGTTTATTTTCTTAATTCTTACAGATATGTAAATCTAGGTTAAAGTGTGGAATAATGAAATTGATTGAGAGTGTTGCATTGTTCTACAACACCAATATTAGGTATTCTTTTGGACCTTGCTTTTACCCTCCAATCT
>LPNX010244263.1:11723-71234 GCA_001517045.1 Pseudotsuga menziesii
CAATATCTCAGTATGTAAAGTATTTTTAAAACCATTATACTTTCTCACAACTATGGCCATTTGAGATTTAGATTCAAAAATACTTACAGTCATACTTCTTCACTTCTTCATATATCAACTTTACCAAACTACTATTTATCTTATCTGGCCTGGAATGGGAGAGATGCTCTGTTTCAAAAATAAAGCATTTCATAATCCTCTTAACATTCTCTTACAAAATTATTAAAGCTTAAAAAACTTATCTAATTTCTAATCGATTTAGGTAATGAATTTTCCAATTGGTCATTTCATTTTTCCTTCTCAAATGGCCTTACGTATATCTCACATCATATTATTATATGATATATCTTTGGCTATGAATTGAACTAGATCCTATAATATAGTTATTATCACATAGTTATTATCTATAGTTGGATGATTCAACACTGTGGATTGAGTAGTTTACATTGGGACGTTGCTTCAATTAAGTGATATATATTTGTTTATGGGCTCTCATATTATATAGGGAAACACTAGCGAATGTTTGAGGTATATATTAACTCTAGGGAGAGACATTTGTATTGACTATCATCGAATATTGGACAATATCTGTCTTTAAGTTGAAAGACAATATTAAAATCCTTGGAAGTTTTTTGTAGATTAAAATGCATATAAGGTTACTTCAGAATGTTGCATAGCTCCCAAGTGGTGGAAAAAAAATGGGAAGTAGGTGGTTACAAACGTATAGTATTTTCATTGGTTTGAGTCTTAATTGAGAGCATGTAGGACAAATGAACATGCTAGCATCGTAAGAAATATCATAGGTAAGCAGTGACTGTGAAGACCCTTTTATTTTACTATAGCCTTTGCATTTACGCACCTTCATAAGGGCATTCAATCAACAACCATATTCAAACACTTATCAATTCCATTTATACAACATTTAAGTTGCCCTTAAATGCTTATTCCTTAAATGCTTATTTCGTCATGCCGTAGGCTGCCTAAGGTCTGTTATTGGAGCCCAATAAAATGCCAGTTGCTTTTAGTAAATCCATCAACTTGATTTGTAGAGGAAAATATAAATTAGAGTCAGGTATTTTTGTGAAGAGAACCATTTTATAAAATAGATAACTGTAAGATAAACTAACCATAGTTGATTCCACCAGTGCCCTATTCTTCCCAGCTTAATCCCGCTACAAAAATGTAAAATTCTATATACCTTTTTGTCCTAAAACAACATAAGTTCAAATCTTAAGATCTAAAAAATGCAGGGATTTTTAGATTTTTGTGAAGAGAACCATTTTATAAATTAGATAACTGTACGATAAGCTAACCATAGTTGATTCCACTAGCCCCCTATTCTTCCCAGCTTAAGCTCACTACAAAAATGAAAAATTCTATATAACTTTTTGTCTTAAAACATCATAAGTTTATTTAGTGTTACTTCGTGTCCTATATAGTGGCATGATCATAATCAGTCAAACTGAGCGTCTTCCTGGGTGGTATAATATTTTTCTTTTTAAATGCCAAGTTTAGGTCATTGGATGTAAGTACTTGCAGTTGAGGCATAAAGGAAAAACCTTATAAAATATCACAAACATGTGACACTACACATGCCACTGTAATTATTTTTCACTATTTTCATTAAAGAGATCAGGCAATTTTTTTCTTCTAGCTACAAGTTCTTTCTTTTGTTGTTGCTTCGATATTTGATCGTTTTCTGGAAGATTCATTTAGATATCCAACTACATACGCTGAGAGACAACAACTGCTTCTCTTGGATCATGATTAATTCACTTCAACAATTCTTTATTCTTTATAAAAAAACATGGACAAATAACAATGGAAAATGGTGTTTGAGAATTTTGTATGTATACCATTGAATTGTGATATTGTTTTGACATGATTATGAACTTTACTGATGACCCTATCTCGCTCATGAAGGACTATTGTAGGTCCCGAAGATTCTTCATTGACTGTAATCAATGGTCTTTTGTGGAAGAGACGAGTAACGCTCTTCAACATTACCTACAGGCACAACCACTCACATTAAGAAACTAAACAAAACATGAAAAATATAAACTAATAAATAAATCCAACAAACTTGTATCAGTGTAGTAATTAATTTGGTTACCAGTGAGTTTGGAACCTATTAGTGTCCCGGAAAGACATGGTGGACCTATCTAGCCTTGTCAGATCTACATATTGACATCACAAGTCTGTTTGTGGCTGCAGACGACATGAGGATTTTTGCATGCCTACAAAACTGAAAATTGACCTCATTTCCAATGCTTCATGTAGAGACATCCTATTCCTTATTGAAGATGTGGTTTTCTAAGAAGGTTGTGTCCTTTTCCTGGGAGCACTCTGGGAACGAACCTTGGCCCTTGAAGATTCAGTGTTATCCATATAGCTAGGAAAGGTACAATGCCCATGAAATTATCTCTCTTTATATTCATCACTCTTAGATGGAGTGGATGGATCCATGTTTTCAGTAGTTACATTATCCTTTGAGGCAGAGAGGAATTTTAGCCTAATTTGCACTATTGAATACTTGTAATGTTCACTATGAAATCCCTATTCTCCGTTCAAAGTTAATGGGGTCAAATCATGCAGAGATGACATGCTTATCTCATATAAAACTTGGCTAGGATTATATAATCTTTTTCGTAAAGCAGAGGAGCTTATTACAGGTGAAACATATTGTGTAGAGATATAAGTGTAGCCTCTTTTTTTCTATGAAGGGGAGATTGATTGAAGAATAGAGTTTGAAAACAGGAAGCGACCAACAGAGACAGTTGAAGAAATGCTTGGCTTTGGCAGATCCTGAGTCCGAGATTGAAGAACCATTTTTCTTTCTCAAACTTGCTTCCTGGCCTGGACTAAATGTATCAATTGTTAGCAAATTTCTGATTCTGAAAAATGCGGAATAAAACTCTGAAACAGAATCGAAATAGGAATACCGAATAGATCATACCTCCAACCATTGATGCTACTTGACTTGCTGTAGAATATTTCCCTGTTCCACACAAGTTTAGCTTCCTGTACGGTACTTCCAAGCTCTGGTTTCTCTTTCTTGATGGTGTAAAACTGAAGGGGATTGAATTAGTGAGCTTGGGGACCAAACAGGGGTTTAATAGCCAAGCTTCCATCAAGCTTCTGTTGGCTATGTGTCAACTGATCCACAAATCTAGGTAGAGAACCCTAGATGGAGTAATGGACCACTCCAAAAGCTCCCAGCAAGAAAACAGTCTCCAAACTAGAAATCAGTTCGAGTTAGTGGTTGATAACCGAATGAACCGGCGGTAGTTTTGAGGAGCCGTGGAATGCGGGATGCGACTGCGGGAGCTTACATTCTCCCACTTGGTCCATACTTCCAAAATTAATGTCTCATCTTAAAACCTATTGACAATTTGTATTAAGTAATAGATACAAGAATCATGGCGATAAGTCCTCTTATGACAAGTATTACCTTCCATGTATTACTATGTATTTATTGCTATTTTAATTTATGTGGCAACAATTTCTTAATGAATAAACCTTATGTTTATTCTTGGTCCTCATAGATGAATTTTCTCAAATTAAATTAAGGTGCACACAAGTATGAGAAAAAAAAAACATCACAGTAATTAAGAATTTCATTAAAAATAACATTGTCCATACAATGAGAAACTACATAATGGAACCAAGTCCCATATTCATTACATGATCTTTGAATTTAAACGGTGGCATGCCCTTAGTCAAAGGATCAATGATCATCAACTCAGTATTGACGTGCTCAATGACCACTTTCTTTTCTTTAACACGTTCCCTTATGGCTAAATACTTAATGTCGATGTGTTTATTTCAACTCCCACTTTTGTTGTTTTTAGCCATAAAAACAACAACTGAATTGTCGCAATACATTCTCAATGGCTTAGAGATAGAATCCATAATTCTAAGCCCAGAAATGAAACTCTTAAGCCATACACCATATAAATTAGCCTCAAAACAGGAGACGAACTCGACTTCCATAGTGGAAGTGGCAATCAAGGTCTTCTTGGCACTCCTCCATGATACAGCTCCACCGGCCATCATAAAAATGTATCCTGATGTTGATTTGCGTGAATCAACACATCCAGCAAAGTCAGAATCTGAGTAGCCAATTACTTCCAAATTGTCCGTCTGTCTATACATAAGCATGTAGTCTTTAGTTCCTTGAAGATACCTCATTAATTTCTTTGCAGCTCTCCAGTGGTCTATACCTGGATTACTCTGATATCATCCCAACATTCCCACAACAAATGCAATGTCAGGTCTTGTGCAGACCTGAGCATACATTAGGCTTTCAACATCAGAAGCATATGGAATGTTCTTCATTTGTTCCCTTTCAAGGTCATTCTTTGGGCATTGGTTCAAATTGAACATATCACCGTTCACAATGGGAGCTATACTTGGTGAACAATCCTTCATCTGAAATCTCTCTAAATTTTTATTAATTTAGGTTTCCTGAGACAGACCCAAGAGGCCTCGAAATCTGTCTCTATGGATCTTAATGCCAATGACATAAGATGCCTCACCCATATCCTTCATATCGAAATTTTTAGAGAGGAATTGCTTCACTTCATGCAGCATACCCTTATCATTGGTTGCTAGCAAAATGCCATCCACATATAAAACAAGTAAGCAAATTTTACTCCCACTAACTTTCAGGTATATACATTGATCCATAATGTTTTCTTCAAAACCAAAAGAATAAATTACATTATGGAATTTCAAATACCATTGGCGGGATGCTTGTTTTAAACCGTATAAGGATTTCTTAAGCTTGCAAACCAATTGCTCACCATCACTAGAGGGGAATCCTTTAGGTTGTTTCATGTAAACCTCCTCCTCTAGATCTCCATTTAGAAAATCCATTTTCACATCCATTTGATGCAAATCCAAGTCGAAATGGGCTACTAATTCCATAATAACACGCAAGGAATCTTTCTTAGATATAGGAGAGAAAGTCTCCGTGTAGTCAATTCCTTCTTTCTGAGTGAATCCTTTAGCAACAAGTCTAGCCTTGTATCTCTCAATGTTTCCGAATGAGTCTTTATTTGTCTTAAAGACTCATTTACATCCAATGGATTTTGCACCATTAGGCAACTCAACAAGATCCCAGACTTCGTTACTCTTTATAGAATTCATCTCTTCCTTCATGGCATCGTACCATAATTTCGATTCTTTGCAATTCATGGCTTGTGAAAAGGACTCGGGATCATTTTCGGCTCCAACATTAAAGTCAGATTCTTGTAGATACACAACATAATCATCAGGAATTGCTGATCTCCTTGGTCTAGTAGATCTTCTTAATGTTGTATCACTATCTTCTTGAGAAGCATGTGGTTCAACTCGTTGTTCAAAAGTTCTTGGAAACTCTTGAACTACCTGATCTACTAGAATGCCGTTAGCAGCTTGTGGAACTTCAACAATTGGTTGTTCAACACCAGTTTGTACTTGAGGGGTGCTGTGAACAATAACCAATCTATCACTTGAGGTGGAAGGTTGAGATTCTGAATGATCCTTCTCGGAAACTATGTTCCTGGTTAGATCGCTCCCATTGATCAAGTCATTTTCAAGAAATTTTGCATTTCTTGATTCCACAATCCTAGTGCCATGAGATGGACAATAAAATCTGTAACCTTTATACCTTTCAGCATATCCAATGAAATACTCACTAATGGTCCTTGGGTCCATCTTCTTTTCTTGTGGATTATATATTCTCACTTCAGACGGGCATCCCCAAACGCGCATATGTCGTAAACTTGGTTTCCAACCTTTCCATAATTCAAATGGCGTTTTAGGAATGGCCTTGGTTGGAAATCGGTTTAATATATACACTGCCATCTTAAGTGCTTCAGTCCACAAGTATTTAGGAAGATTGGAGCTGCTAAGCATACTTTGCACCATGTCCAATAAAGTTCGGTTTCTTCTTTCTGCTACACCATTTTGGTTGGGTGAATTAGGCATGGTGTATTGGGAAACAATCCCATTCTCTTGAAGAAATTTTGCGAATGGCCCAGGTGCTTGTCCATCTTCTGTGTATCTACCATAATATTCTCCACCTCTATCTGATCTCACGATCTTAATTTGCTTGTCGCATTGTTTCTCTACTTCAGCCTTAAATATCTTAAAGGCATCTAATGCTTCGTTCTTTTTATGAAGCATGCAGAGATACATATATCGTGAGTAATCATCTATAAAAGAGATGAAGTATCTCTGACCATGTGAGTCCATCTCTGGACTACATATATTAGTATGTATGATCTCTAATATGTTCGAACTCCTATTGGCACCTTTCTTTGACTTGTTGGTCTGCTTTCCTTTTATGCAATCCACACAAGTCTCAAAATTAGTGAAATCCAGAGTATTAAGTACTCCTTCATTTACCAATCTTTTAATTCTTTCTATGGAGATATGACCTAACCTCTGGTGCCATAATTTAGAGGAATCTTCATTAATAACACATCTTTTAGTGCCAGTGTGAACATGCATTGAATCATAAGTGACATTGTTTTGTAAATTAATGCGGTAAATACCATCAGACAAAATACCATTCCCAACATAATTAGATCTATAAAATAAACTGACGGATGTTTCTGAAAAGTTAAAGGAATATCCAAAAGGTACAAGTCTTGAAACTGAAATCAAGTTTCTAGAAAAGCTTGGAACATAAAAGATCTTTTCTAATTCTAAAACAAAGCCACTGCTTAAAGTTAAATAGCATGTTCCTATAGCTTCCACATGCGAGCCCATCTTGTTTCCTGATAAGATGCTTTGCTCACTTCCCACTGGCTTCCTTAGGTTTTGCAAACCCTGCAAGGAATTCCAAATGTGAATTGTTGATCCAGAATCAATCCACCAAGTGTTAATATTGACATTGACAATATTAGATTCATAACAAACAAACGAGATTACATTTCCTTTGTCCGCAAGCCATTTCTGAAAATTTTCGCATTCCTTCTTCATGTGTCCCTTCTTTTTACAGAAGAAACACTTGGAATCCTTCTTAATATTAGCTTGGGGAGGTACTTTACCTTTCCCTTTCTTATTGGCTTGATATTTTCCCTTCCTATGCGTTGCCAGCATTGCACTTTCTCCCAGTTCCATCACCAATCTTCCTTCCTCTTGAACACACATGGTCATGAGTTCATTTATTGACCATTTATCCTTATGTGTGTTGCATGAGATTTTGAAAGGTCCATATTGGTGCAGAAGGGTGTTCAGGATGTAGTGCACCAGGAAATACTCTGATATTTCAACCTCGAGTTCCTTCAATTGAGCCACAGTGTCCCTCATTTGCATGATGTGCTCGCGCACACCTTTCACACTGGTGATCCTTAGGGATGAGAACTTCATGATTAGGGTGATTGCTAGTGCCTTGTCTGAAGTGACGAATTGATCATCAATGGATTTTAGCAAATCTTGGACCCTTTCATGCTGATCAACTGAACCACGAATACTAGCTGAAATTTAGTCTTAATGAACATCATGCTTAAACGATTAGATCGCTCTCATCACTCATAAAGCATGATGTCCGCTGCAGTGCTGGTATTGGTGAGTGCTGGTGGTTCATCTTTCCTAATAGCATAATCAATGTCCATCCATCCCAAATGAAGGAGAATTCTCTCCTTCCAGACCTTATATTTATCTCCCTTAAGTTCAGGGATATCACAACGAATTTTAGAGAAATTTGCAGGTTGTACAACTGCATAAAAATAAAGATCACATGATTACGTTAAAATTGAGACCAAATAAATTTTCATGTTTTACCAATGTAAATTCATGCTTTAAGATTGAATCTAATGACATAAAAATTGCCTGTGGGATAAATTTTTAATTCAAGCAGATTCAAATATTCTTTATGATAAAACTATTAATTCATAATTCCTGTGGGTAAGTTATGAATAATTCAATATTTTATCCTAATTAATTACATAAATATAATAAAAATTCCTGTGGGATAAAATTTATTATATTTAGTATAATTAATTACAATTAATGTCTAAACTTTCTTTATAATATTAATTAATTAGAGATGCTGTGGCTATTCTCTAATTAAATATCATATAGATCACTAGACATTATTGCTGTTCACTGTAACAAAACAAGCTTCAAAATGAACAGATCTGAATGAGGGCAAACTAAGAAATTCTGGAATATAAAATCCATTATTTTCATATAAAATAGATATTCAAAAATACCATATTATTTCTGTCTAAAGCATCTTCCTTCAGCTAAACCATAACATAAATATAGCCATCCGAACTCCAAAATTTATAAAAGATTATAACCACCAAGTATAATTCTTTTTCTAAATAATATACATATCATCACTAACAACATAAGGCAAGTTTCTTGTGAATAAGATGAGTTATAAAGTAGTGCATAGATGGACATCACAATATTTAGACAAAAAGCAAAGTGTAATAAGACAACAGCTTGTGCCCTAAGCCTTCATCCATAGACAACAGTTTATAGGTCACTAAAAATGAAATAATAACAGTGCCAAAAAACTACAGATGAACAGAAACGCAACAGCAGTTCGATAGTTGGCATCAGTGGACATTGAGAATCTATGCACTACAAAAAATCAAAGAAAAGGTAACAAGCCAAGCTCCCCCAGTAGATTGAGACCACATTCCCCTCCATTAAGGCACTGTCCACCTATAACCTTGGCATCTATATTGTCGGTGGAAAATAAAACTCTCCAGTGACTGAATTTCAGCCCACTGTTTGCCACTGCCACTCACTGACCATTGGACGAGTCCACAATAGCTGCAAACCTTTGAAAATAGAAAAACAAAAGAAATAGAAAACCCCAAATACAAGCTTCACTCATTGTCTGACTAAGAATCAAGTAGAACAATGTATCCAATCCACATACTGTCTGTATTTGCTTTACAATCTTAATGATCAATAACAACTTTTAGATTCCAGATATTCATCAAATGCGAATAGAAAATGGCAAACCAGATCAAAAGTTTTTGAAATCAAACAGAAAAAAACCTTGCATCTTAAAACAACCACAGAGGAAAGGCACGCATCAAATCAAAATAAATTATCACGGCAGAGGATTAAAAAAAAAAAAAAAAACGGATGCACAGAGTCTAAACCCTAGAGGACGCACTCTGGTCATCCCAAGTACACATCCAATTCAGACACACAGAGAAAACCCTACAGTGGCGACTACATACAGAACACCAAGGCAGAGATAACTATGCTATGATACCAACTATTAGCAAATTTCCGATTCTGAAAAATGCGGAATAATACTCTGAAACAAAATCGAAATAGGAATACCGAATAGATCATACCTCCAGCCATTGATGCTATTTGACTTGCTGTAGAAGATTTCCTTGTTCCACATAGGTTTAGCTTCCTGTATGGTACTTTCAAGCTCTGCTTTCTCTTTCTTGATGGTGTAAAACTGAAGGGGATTGAGTTAGTGAGCTTGGGGACCAAACAGGGGTTTAATAGCCAAGCTTCCATCAAGATTCTGTTGGCTATGTGTCAACTGTTCCACAAATATAGGTAGAGAACCCTAGATGGAGTAATGGACCACTCCAAAAGCTCCCAGCAAGAAAACAGTCTCCGAAATAGAAATCAGTTCAAGTTAGTGGTTGATAATCGAATGAACCGGCGGTAGTTTTGAGGAGTCGTGGAATGCAGGATGTGGCTACGGGAGCTTACATCAATATCAACAATCTTTGCACTATCATCCTAGTTTCTTTCCATCTCCCACTGAGGAAATCCATGGGAAAAACCCCTCTTACTTTGTGAGTAACTCATGTTCTCCATGACGTAATTAAAATTCCATCCTTCCAGCATAAGAAAATATACAGGATGAAAACTTAGGAAATGACTTGAGCTACTAAAGTAAAAAGAAGGCTAAGATTTTAGTTTTTTAGGACATGAATCTTGTTGTTTTTTTCGCTTTTGTTTCATGTGAACTGATTTCCCAACAGCTTCTTTGTGCATCCTCAAATGACGGGCACATAATCGATCCTGAGATGTAATGAGGGATTGCATGTAATGCAGAGTAGCGTCCACTTCATTTCTTACCAAGTACCCACGAACCAAGGCTTGCAATTTCACCAAGCCCTTTTGGGCTCGGAATGCTCTCCTTTCCAGCATAAGGGAAATAATTGTAATCCACTGGCCTTTGGTAGCTCTTCAGCCACAATATTAATTAGGATTTAATATGCACTTAAAGGTTTTAAAGTTTGAAGAGTATCGATTGAGTTCAAGGTCATTTGTTTCAGTTCTAATCTTCCAGCTTCATAATCACGAGCCTGGGTTTTAGTTACATCGTCCAGCCTCAGAATCAATACAAGTATGTAGAGCCCTGATTTAGATGAATCTAAAGTAGTGTTTGTATTTAATGCACAATACACACACATAAGAAAATGAATCCAAGAATCAACCCCACAAAATTATAAATCAACCCCACATATAAAAAAGGGAGTCCATGGATCAACCCCACAAGAGTTAATGAATGAACCCCACCACACCTGGGGTTCAATAGTCCATGGATCAACCCCACCTCAAAAAAAAATGAATAATTGAAATATCAACCCACCACACTTGGTAAATCTGTTCATAGGACAAAATAGGTGCTCTTATCACATGGATTCAAAAACTTATATGGCCCATGGTTTTTACTATTTCCTCATTTATTCATTGTTGGGGAGGTAATTCCAATTTGTTGATGAAGAGTCCATAGCTTGGACTTCAATACAAATCCACCAAAATTGTTGTCCCTTGAAAGTGAGGATGGGGAGTTTTGTGTCTCAGATATTGCATGGTATAATACCTATTCATTTTCCATCTGGAAATCGTGGTCATGTACCATAGTAAGTTTTGGATAATTGTCACTCAATGAACAATATCCGTGTAATTTCAAGAATTTAATGGTACACATTTTTTTTGCATAGATGTTTAATAATACAATATTTTTGCAGTGTAACTCATTTTTCTCATTGAATTAGAAGGTTCAACATATACTGGCATCCACTTTATATAGTTGAATAATACATTATGAAACTTTTCAAGTTTGTGTGCACATTATACCTAGTGGTTTGGGTTTTAAGATGCTAGAAAGTGATCAATAGGTAATGAATTTGTTAATCAGGTGTAATTTAAGTAAACATTTCTTTGATGATAATGTGCATATAAGGTATGGTTGATATCTTTGTAGCTTCAATTCTTAACTTTGGAAAAATGGAACTGTTATCCTATTTCATTAATTGATATCTCGATGGAGCTAGAAATTAATTTTTTGTTTTACAATTGAATCTTGAATCTTTAACACAACTTATTGTATCCTCAAATGATGACAACTCACCCACTTTACATCTATATGTTGATTTTGTTGATTATTTTGCATTATTTTTTTGCTAGCCCAAGTGAAATTCAGTTTGTAATTAATAACATTTTTTTTCTTTTCTTCAGAAGTGTAGGGTTTGTGAAACACGTTTTATCCATTTAAGGTATTCGTTGGGAATAACATTGGTCAGTATTGAATCCTCTCAAACAAGTTATTTATTTTGATGGATATGTTTTATGCTATGAGATGTAGGTCCTTAAGCTTCTTTTTTGTTGCATTTTGATTTGCATAGTGTATCTTATTTGTATATTCATCAAATGATACACTTTTAAAGTTCCAGATTTGACTTGAGGAATGAGTATATGAAAAAAATATACAGTTTATGCTACAAGATCCTAATCCCTATGTCTAAAGTGTTAAATTTCCAAATTTGATGTAAGGAATGCTACGTGTGAGAAAAAATAAATATTTCATTTTTTTAGTCTAGAACTTATTGTAAGAAAGTGTAGTAGCCTTTTTCGACTAGCCAATTTGATAATCAATATTTAGAATGGTTAAAATACCCATTATCACATATTAACACATGTTTCTTTGGTCAAATTTGTCTTAGTATGGAATGTATGGATCCAACGTACCATCAATGAGCATTGTATGACCAATTGAATGCCATGGGTCGTCCATCTTTCCTCATCTTAACACATGTGCCTCCTCTGCTCCTGGATCCTTTGTGTTTCATGCTTAACTGTGAGCTAATACACATACAATTGATTCCACTAGTTTCTTTAGAGTAAATCAAACTTTGTTTCACTCCTCCATACTTGATCTGTTTCAACAAGCTATTTTTCGATGCTCCTTGTGCTCATTGCTTAAAAACAACTTCTTGTATATTAAGTTGCGGGGTGCTAGCTCAAATGTAGAGCATCTGCACTATATAATGCAGAAGATTGGTGGTTCGATTCCATCGTTCCCTCTCATAAATATTTGTGTTCTATCACTATTACATAGAGGGGGTTATTAAGACAATATTTGTGTACATTGTCTCAACTTGAGACCAAAAAAAAAAATTGTAGTGTCTTAAGTATTGTCTATAAGTGGGTGTCTTAAACTATTGTCTTAAATTTAATACCATTTGTTACTTGGATTCGGGATTGATGTTCATAGTCTCCATTGGTTACGTTGATACCATCTTTGAGGATGACTTAGAATACTGAATATAACCTCTTACATTTGACATTGTTTCTTTCTTGTTTGATAATGAAGCACACTAATTTTTATCATTTAAATCTTTATTCTTATAATTCAAATTACAATAATTTTTGTCCTAATTTGAATGTGATGTTAAATGAATCTAAATCATAAAACTTTATAGTTTGTTTGGATGTTTCCTTAAACATTTATTTAACTAACACAACTCTTTTTAACCAAACATGCGAAATACCTTTTCATTTTAGATTGTAATATTTTTTTCATTTTTTATTTAAAGTAATATAATCTCTCATTCAAAACAAACATTGTTAGTAAAATAGTATAATTCTTTGTTCATGATGATGATGATGATAACTTTGGTTTATGGAACCTTAAGAAGAAAAATACTTGGTTTACTTTAAAATCTTGTACCTGTGCTCAAAAAGCTTTCCAAGAAGCTTTCCAAGCTCACTATAGTTTTGGCAATTTAGGAGGTTATAAAGGTTTGTATTGTACCATATTTTAAGTCCTCATTTTTTTAATCTCCAATTTATTAAGGTGTGTGTTCAAAATATTTTTAAAAGAGATGAAATTCCCATTAATTTAATATGATATAAATTTTTATATACAATTTATGTCATTATTCACTAATGTATTATTATTTCATAAACTTTTTAAATATTTTTTTAGTGATAAATAAGATAGAATTATTATTGTTTTAAAATTCATATTATTATTATTATTATTATTATTATTATTATTATTTATACTAAATATATTAGTTATTATTCAATTATTTAATATCAAACATGCTTTTTAAAATAAGTTTTAGTTAAAAAAAATAATTAAATAATTATTGATAATTAAGAAATAAATTTATTTTCCTCTATATATACGCTTTGATTTACCTGATAATAATATTATCTAAAGGGTTATATATCTCCAACTAAGTTTTTCTATTTCTACTTGCTTAATTTTTAATCATATTTTTAAAAGAATAGATTACCTCAACTTGCTTTGCATTACTTTGAATTGGGAGAAGGTACCTTGTGCCATCACAAACTTCATTTGAATATTTTAAACCAATAAATTTTGACAATTTTGCAACCATGCTATGGTATAGAATGTGACTCTTCCTAGTATTTTCGTAAATGACTTTAAAAGAAAAACCTTTGGAAACGTGCTTGGGACAAAGGATAGTTAAAAGATTAGTGTCAAAACAAGCTTGTTTGTGATTTATTTTTTTCTTTGATATAGAATCATCAACATCCACACCTACATGGGGTGACCAGAAAGTGATAATTGACATGATTGGGGTCCTTCAATCGACGATGTGGTGGGAGGAGGTAGTTATGGGCCCGTGCTCCATTACTTTGACTCATGAATTTTTGTGGGAATGGTTTGAACTGATCATGATAGGAAGGATCAAACCTGGTTATCCCTCCAAACATTGGCCCATTGATGTTAGTACAATTCCTCAAAACTATAATCATTCTATGACCAAGAGCCAATAGAATGTACAAGATAGGGGAAACATGGGTCTAATAGGGACTAATATCTTAAGAGAATCAAGGTCAACTTGTGCTCAAAATGTTGACATTTCTTCCTCTCTCCCACTCCACTTTCTATTTTTCTTCTTTAAATCTCATATGTGTTTGTGGAGAAGGTTACTCTTTATTCTCTAGGTGAAATAGTGTGTGGTTCTGTAGGTGAATGTTCTATATCCTAGTTTGATAAGTGGACATTATATCTTCTAGGCTCTTAGGTCCTTAAAGAAAATTAGTTTGACTTCTTCAATTCCATGCTTCCTCAAGTCATTAGACAACAAGTTCATTTCCATTGTATTTACCAAAAATAAGAGCCTAGTTTGGAGCTTTGGTCGGAAGATCTCATTTTATGATAGGGAATACGAGTTCGATGAAATGATGGTAGGAAATTAGTATACCTTCTCACACTAGGTATGAAAGGAGATATGGATATTAAATAAGAGGATTCCATAACTAATAGGTACAACTAGAGATCAACTATTTAGAGAAGAAGGAAATTGGCACAAGAGGAAACGCATCCTTCAAATAGGTCACAAGGAATCCCTAAAGTGGATTCCAAACACTAGATTTTCTAGAAGTTAAGATACTAAGGTTTTTAGGATGACAAACATTTGTTGGTTGGTCAAATCAGTCCTTTCTCAAGTAATGGAAGAAACTATCAGTAATAAAATTGTTGTAGGGTTTTCAAGCCTTCCAAAATGGTAAAATGTTGAAAGTTTAGGTTTTACCCATGCAAAGATAAAGATGAAAAGATCCATTAGAGTAAATTGATGGCTCACAATGTTTTGTTGAATGAACTAACACAGGGGTTGAACATGTTTGAAGTGATAAAGTTCCATGAAGGACTAAGATTGGGAGGCAGAGGTTAGTCCCACCCTAGATCCAGCAGCTAAGGATTAGCTCCACCAAAGAAAGGCGGAAGGATGAATTTCCGCAACAATAAAGATCGAACTACTGATATTAGTTTGATAAAAGAGATCAATGGTGCGGAAGAAAAATGCGGAAAGGGAATTGCGGAAGTAACATTTAAATATTTTATGAACCTGCAACCTGCAACTCGTAATCTGGAAGATCGAAGGTCAAGAAGACTTTGCAAGAGATCAATGGTGCGGAAAAAAAAATACAGAGAGGGAATTACGGAAGTAACATTTCAATATTTTATGAACCCACAGCCCACAACCCGCAATCCGAAGGATCAAAGGTCAGGAAAGAATCCGTAAGAGATTGACGATGTGGAAAGAAACTTGTGGAAAGGAGCTTGTGGGAAGTCGAGATACGATTTGAGGAAATGTTACATCCCACATCCCGCATCCCACAATATGGAGAGATAGGACGACTGAAGTTAGTTCCACTAAAACAGATCAATGGTTTGAAAAAAGAAGTGCGGAAAGAAGTTTGCGAAAAGTCGAGATACGATTTTGGGAAAAGTTACATCCCGCATCCCGCAATCTGAAGATCGATGCTCATGGAGAAGCGCGATGAAGATCAATGGTGGGGAATCGTTGAAACACAAACCTAGTGCGAAAATACAATTTCAAGAGGAAATATGTAGAGTAGATCAACGGTTCAAAGAGATCCGGACATAAGATCAACGATCTAGATTGTATCTGGAGAAGAAGATTACGGAAGCACCAGAAAATGATAAACAAGGCTACGGAAATGAATTATGACCTATATTCTCTTAAGATATTGTGAAAAATGTAACTTCTTCACATTAAGCATGCTAGTTTTTATTATGAGATTTTAGGTTTTGTGAGGATTTACAACTCATAGAATTTTGCATTGCATGAAGGTTAATTTTGATTGTTTAATGCAAATATTAACCAAACAATACAAAGAAGGATGCTATTAGATAGTTGAATTAGTATGAGATTAAAATATGTAATTTTTTTTTTTGATAAATTGCTTTGTGCAGAAAGGAGCAGAAGCCCATCTTCTTGCTTTTACTTTTACTGACGAAAAAATAAAGTTGATGCCAATGGTGGACATGGATACCTTTTAGAAATGGAGATTCGGATATTGGTATACTTGTTTTACTATGTTTGAGTATTAAAATTTCTTTAATTAAAACTTATATTAGATTGTAAAATGATATATTCTATAAGTTAAATTAAAGAATTGTGTTTTATGATGGAAAAATTTCAGGTTTCGGTGAAACAACAATAGTAGAATGTCTATTTTAAATAATATTGGCTATTATTTATATCTATTTATATATATAAACTTATAATTTACATAACTTTGTATATCAATTTATAATGTATGTTTAATTATATTAACAAGTTTCTAAATAATTTTTTTCTTTTTCTTTTACATTAACATGAAGTGTTAAAAAATTCTCCCACCTTAATCATACAAGTATTAGTTTCTTCTGTCTCAAATTTTCAATCCTCAATATTGATTGCTTGGCTGAATGAATTGCATGAGAATTTGTTAATTCACATGACCTTAAACAAGGAGATTTTATCACCATATACAAACACAACATCAATGGAAAATATATGAGTGGGTTTGGATTGAATAAGTTTGGTTTGAAAATTCTATGAATTTGATTTATAAATATTCATTTTATTTTTTGTAAATCAACTGGAAAAATATTATTGTTTTTGGTCATTTTATGAATTCAAAAAATTTATTTTCTTGTTCAAATTTAGGTGAATAAAAAACAAAAACTCTTGAATAATGATAACGCTCTGAACAATTCTGATCAAGGAAATAGAGTTGATGCACTACAGAGTCTCAGCGTCGAACAACCCACACATAATAAAGACCCCTATCGAGGTCGATCCAGCTCCTGCATTCACTCGCTGTTGAGATAAATGAAATCCATGCTCATGATTGGTCTTCATATTTCGAAGAATACTTCATATAACCATACTTCATATTTGGTCACATTGGCTTTATATGACCAATGTATTCAATGATGCTAGTCTTTATACGACACAGAATCTATTTGTTACTTGGATTCGTGATTGATGTTCAGATGACATAGACTTCATTGGTGACTTTGATATCATTGGCTTCTACTTTGATAGAATCTTTGAAGATGATTTAGAATACTGAACATAACCTCTTGACATTGTATTGATTGTCTCTTTCCCGTTAAAATGGAGATGATGAAGCACACTAATTTTTATCATTTAAATTTTCATTATTGTAACTCAAATCACAATCATTTTTGTCCTAATTTGAATGTGATGTTAAATGAACTAAAACATAAAACTTTATAGTTTGTTTGGATGTTTCCTTAAACATTTATTCATAGCTCCTTTTTCCTAAACATGTGAAATACCTTTTCATTTCAGATTGTAATATTTTTCTTAATTTTTATTTAAGTAATATTATCTCTCATTCAAAACAAACATTGCTAGTAAAATAGTCTAATTCTTTGTTCATAATGATGATGATGATTAACGTTCATTAAGAACAACTTTGGTCTATAGGATCTTAAGATGGAAAATGTTTGGTTTACTTTAAAATCTTGTTCTTGTTCTTAAAAAACTTGCCAAGAAGATTTCGAGGCTCATTATAGTTTTGGCAAGTTAGGAGGTTATAAAGGTTTGTATTGTAGCATATTTTAAGTCCGCATTTTTTATTATCTCCAATTTATTAAGGTGTGTGTTCAAAATATTTTTAAAAGAGATGAAATTCCCATTAGTTTAATATGATATAAATTTTTATATACAATTTAAGTCATTATTCACTAATGTATTATTATTTCATAAACTTTTTAAATATTTTATTTTAGTTGTAAATAAGATCGAATTATTATTGTTTTAAAATTTATATTATTATTATTATTATTATTATTATTTATACTAAATTTATTAGTTATTATTCAATTATTTAATATCCAACGTGTTTTTTGTCTCTTTCTACTTGATTAATTTTTAATCATCTTTTTAAAAGAATAGATTACCTCAACTTGCTCTACATTACTTTGAATTGGGAGAAGGTACCTTGTGCCATCACAATCTTCATTCGAATATTTTGATCCAATAAATTTTGACAATTTTGCAACCATGCTATGGTATAGAAAGTGACTCTTCCTAGTCTTTTAGTAAATGAATTTAAAAGAAAAACCTTTGGAAATGTGCTTGGGACAAAGTGAAGTTAAAAGATTAGTGTCAAAACAAGCTTGTTTGTAATTCATTTTTTCTTTGATATAAAATCATCAACATCCACACCTAGATGGGGTGACAAGAAAGTGATAATTGGCATGATTGGGGTCCTTTAATCAACGATGTGGTGGGAGGAGGTAGTTATGGGCCTATGCTCCATTAATTTGACTCATGGAATTTTGTGGGAATGGTTTGAACTGATCATGATAGCAAGGATCAAACCTCGCTATCCCTCCAAACATTGTTCCATTGATGTTAATACAATGCCTCACGACTATAATAATTATATGACCAAGAGCCAATAAAATGTACAAGATAGGGGAAGAATGGGTCTAATAGGGCCTAATATATTAAGAGAATGAAGGTCGAATTGTGCTCAAAATATTGACATCTCCTCCTTTCTCCCACTCCACTTTCTATTTTTCTTCTTCAAATCTCCTATGTGTTTGTGGAGAAGGTTTCTCTTTATTCTCTAGGTGAACCAGTGTGTGGTTCTGTACATGAATGTTCTGTATCCTAGTTTGATAGGTGGACATTATGTCTTCTAGGCTCTTAGGTCCTCAAAGAAATTTAGTTTTACTTCTTCAATTCCATGCTTCCTCAATTCGTTAGACAAAAAGTCCATTTCCATTGTATTTACCAAAAAGAAGAGCCTAGTTTGGAGCTTTGGTTGGAAGAGTCTCATTTTATGATAGGGGATAAGAGTTCGATGAATTGATTGTAGGAAATTAGTATACCTTCTCACACTAGATATGGAAGGAGATATGGATATTAAATAGTAGGATTCCATAAGTAATAGGTACTACTAGAGATCAAATAATTAGAGAAGAAGGAAATTGGCAAGAGGAAATACATCTTTGAAATAGGTCACAAGGAATCCCTAAATTGGATTTCCAACACTAGATTTTCTAGTGATTTTCTAGAAGATAAGATAGCAAGGTTTTCAGGATGACAAACATTTATTGGTTGGTCAAATCACTCTTTTCTCAAGTAATGGAAGAAACTATTAGTACTAAAAATGTTTCAGGGTTTTCAAGCCTTCCAAATTGGTAAAATGTTGAAAGTTTAGGATTTAACCATGATGAGGAGTTGAAGTCAAAAATATCCACAAGGATCTAGTGCTTAAAATTTAATTGAAGGAGAAAGCACAAGACCATCGACCGAAGACCGAGTGGTAAAAAGAAACGAGTGGAACACCAATGATATTGAATCAAATTAATGGGCTAGAGTACTAGTGCATCAGAAAGTTCTGGAGAGATAAAGAGAAGTATCGATATCATCTAAAAAAGTGATCACTAAATCAACAACTCATATTTATAGCGAACTAGAAAAACACGTCAAAGTTATTTTTCACCGAGAAGGAGTTGTCCCCAATGTTGTTGAGGGCACATGGTGAATTTTGATTGCAAACTCCTCGCAAAATGATTTGTAAATACCACTAAACTCATGGGGAGTTACTTCCTATGAAAATTGCCCTGGTTTGTGCCAAAAGATGCCAATTAACAATGGATCCATGCTAGCCAAAGGTGACATAGTGGCACACATGTTAGTGTTTAATGTACAACATCAGGATCTATTCTCCATACTTGTGAGTAATATCAAGTCGGAATTGTGAGTAATATCAAGTCATGATTATCATATTAGGTACCCTATGATGTGGACCTCCAATTATAAAGGTGGACATATGAGTATATCAAGTCAGATTCTCATGCATACCCCAGTTATAGTGGGTACCCTTGGGGTGGGACTCCAATTATAGAGGTGAAATGCTTTGCATGTTGAAGCATAAATGTTATGTAATATATTACTAACCATGATCATTCAAGATGGATAAAGCTATTAAGTCTCCTATAGGGACTGGCCATATATAGAGTGAATTACTTTAGCACATGACTATATGGTTTGAGAGTAATATGGATCATAGCATGCGACAATTCTTTTGAGTATAATGTGATATGATTGATAAATAAACTTAACACATATTTATCATGAATAAAGTTAAAATATAAAGAGATATGTAATGAAGAGATAATGAGAAAAAGATAATTCAAATTTCCCCTATGGATGATTGAGTGAACTAAAGTCATAAAGCTTCAGTTAAATAACAATGTATTCCTCAATCAATGCTTCAGTTAAATCATTAGTTGAAATATTAATGTATGTAATTAGTTAAGGAAAGAAGAGCTCACTTATCACTCTAGTGTAAATCAATCATCACGATTCAATTAATAATAGTTAAATAAGTGTTAAGAAATAAAGACTAGTTAACTAAAGTTTTTACACTTTAGTTAAACCAAAAGACAACACTTCAATTAATAAAGTGTTCGCATGACGACAATTGAGTTATTGCATGACGACACTTAAGTTATCATCCTAACTAAGTGTCCATACTATTAGTTAGATGGCGAGTTCACTCTGGAGGTTTTTCATCCTTAGTTAATGTCAAATATGAAACACATGGTCCATTAATGATGCATGATGGAGATTTCAATGTATCGAAATTATTATTCATGTGGGCAATTCACAATTGTAGTGCATGTGTGCACAATTCTCATGCAACCATTTGCTATAGTTTGCATGGAAATGTATAAATGGCTTGTTATTAATGTGCTCGGGCACATGGAAAGTTCATCACAATTGATCTCTCTTCTCTATTTCTCAATGTTATCTCTTATCTATTACTTGGGGTGCTGAAAGCAATCTACTACTCTAAAGAATTGCTGGGTTTTTCATCCTCATCAATTTGAGGGTTTTGCCACGATACATCTTGTGTTGTGGATGAATGATTTGTGTGGTTGAATGTTCCATTGCTTATAGTGTTCAATATATCTACAATTAAATTTTTAAAGTTCAAATATATTCATATTTGCTCAAACATTAACATGTATTAGATCTTAGGACGTGATGGAGTTGATTTTGTGAAAGAAACTAGAAACCTACATAGATCCTAAGTGTTGAGAAATTTTTTGAAGAGTCATGGCATCGATCTCTGTTCGGCCAAAAAACTATCTTGAGGGCACTTCCAATTTCAACTCTTGGAAGGCAAGGGTATTGAACATTCTTGAGGAACATGACTTGGATACCTACACATCCACTGTGGTATAGGATTCTAACACCAATGCAAGGTGCAAAAACTATAAGAAGAACCAATAAAAGTACAAAAGGATCATATATGATTCGGTTAAGGACAATTTGATTTCCATGATCATTTCATTGAAGACCGCTAAGGAGTGTTTTGATACATTAATGAATGCATATGAGAAGAATACCTAGATTCAAAAGAGGGATTTGAAGAATAAGTTATGGAACCTTAAGATGGAGAAGGACGACATTGTGGCATCATTATTCACCAATACTTCTTAGGTAAGAGATTAGATTTCTAGTATTGGAGTAGTGATGGATGAAGATGATCTTCTTCAAATTGCTATTAATGGTCTCCCACTCGCACGAGATACATTCTTAGATGCAGTAAATGACCGAGAGGAGAAACTTAACTTCAAGAGGTTGTGGAATGAATTCCTCCAAGAGGAGGGGTGGATCTCAAGGTAGTGTGCACCAAGGAATAAAATATTTCCCTCATGACAAGAACAAAGAAAGGGAGGAAACCATTCGCTCCAAATAAGTTCTTTTGTTCATTGACACGTTGAAGGTTAGATGCTATAACTATAGAAAGAAGGGCCATTATGCAAGATATTTCCATGCAAATAATTATAAATAAAGGTTTCATGCATCTTCCATAGTAGAAGAAGAAACCTCTTAGAAGAACTCATCCAAGGGAAAAGATGATGACTGTCAGAAGGAGTATTTCATGGGGGCGTCCCCGACATAACAATACGATATCACATTCGTTGATATTGGGGGCTTAAAAATGGTCAGAAATAAAAAAAATTATATTGGCAATATATTTGTGGTTAAAGGGGTTTTTTATGTTAATAAACAATATGAAATATAATGGGGGTTTGTTTATCCCAAATAAAGTAGAAATGGGCATGAAAAACAAGGGCGAGCAGACCTAAATTCTCAGTGTGTCTACGTTTTGGATTTGTGATTTACTCAGCGACAGAGAAAATCCCCTTACCCAACTCTGAAAATAAAGCACATGTTTGTTCCATGCCATGAATATGGAATTTGTTCATATTTTACTTGTCCCTTGAGCCTAATATGGGACTTACTATAGCTGAATTTGTACTTTTGGGATTGAATGGGCGTCATTCTGAGATGATGTTATTAGAAGCTCAGCTGAGCACCCTTTTGGGTTGTTCAACACCTAGGCGTAGTATGTTTTGCATTATATGTGAAATTACTTTGAAGGTGATCTCATTAAACAACCTTTTGGTTTTCCTTTTGTAGTCAGTCTCATATGCCAAGAAAATCTTGTGGGAGAAATGTTGGCACAGGTAAGTGGAGGATAGGTGTGTATTTGTTGTATTCAAAATATGCTAAAACAGTTTGAACTACCAAATTTCAGCACTCTCCAGTTCCAAAAGCCAAAAAATTTTCCACGGTAAGGGTAATTTGCTTGTAACTATTAGTTGCAATCAATAGATTCTCTATCAAATATGAAATAAAGAAAAATTTATGTTTAGGATTTTTTTTGGGCACTTTTAAATACATGAATACAACCTCTGGATGCACATTTTTTCCATTCTAGATGCTGCAACAAAGGGTAAGTGGGTATCTTGAAAAATTCCAGTATTTTTAAATGTGAGATTAGATTTCATGGGGAGTGTTTATTGATAATTGTGTATGCAAATGGCATATCTTGCAATGGAAGCACCAACCAAAAAGGAATTGGTAGCCATCGATAACAATAGGAGGGCCTTAGGTGATACTAACAATTTCGTGGGAGCCTTGAACGCCAATTGTAATATCAATAAATAGGGCGCCATAGAGTTTTTTTTTTGATGTTATTTATTGTTTATTATGTCATATAATAAATCAAATTCTTGCCAATGCCCTTGTCTTTTTGCAAATGGATTTATTTTTTGTGGTTCTATTATTCTATTGGGTGTTTTCTTCCTTCAGGTAAATTGAGCTAGCAACCAAACAAAACCTCTGTGTTGTCAACCTGTTTCCTGATCTTCCTGTCCAATATTCTATTTTTTGGGCTTGTTTAGTTTGCTTCCTTTCTTTTATTACAAGGATCTCATTTTGTTCTCTATTTTATGTGAGCCTGAGGAGGACACCTCACAAAATCTCTCTCATTTGATTACAGCAATCATAAGCAGAGATTTTTGTTAAGGAAGAAGAAAAATCAGAGGAAGCAGCAATCCGGGGAAAAAAATAGAGGCACACTATCAGAAAGGTGGAACAACATGCCACAACTATGCATAAGGATATTGTTATTTTTGTCAGTGATAGAAAGGACTCAACTGCAGAAGATGGTGGATTTAAAAGGCCTAGCCAACTGAAAACAAGGAAAAGATGAGTACAATCAATGACAACAATGCTAACAACTCAAAGAGAGGTATGTCACATTGCTTTAATTGCTATGAATTATATGATACTCTTCTTGTTTATCCTTGGTTCAAATCCAAATATGCACGAGCCAAAGGTACCCACATCCACACCCAATTACTAGCAGGTTTTATAGACTTAAGATATCTCTGTGTTTATTATGATGTAAGTGGGATAAAGATGACCAATAATTTTTATAAGGGTAATTTCAGGATGCATGTAGGGACTTCCATGAGTTTCACTATTACATTCAATACATTATTCATTGATCTACTATATGTTGGAACTTGTCACTAGTGGTGTGGCAGAAACTAGATAAGTTTTTCCTTGGTTAAGGAAAATACACATTTGAGATCCTGAAGAGATTCAAGATGATAGTCTGTAATTCCATGGCCACACATATGATGATGAATCTGAATCTAATAGTTCTTTATATTTGGAGGATCTCAAAGACAATTGAGATGTACCTTGTTAGAACTAGGCTGGATATATGCTTTGCAGTCAGTACATAGTCATGTAAATCAAAGCATGTGTTATGGTACCTACAAGGTACAAGTGGATATGAAATTAGATATGTCTCGAATAGTGAAATAAAAATTTCAAGGATATATGGGTTATGACTAGTGCAGTAAATTGGAAATGATCACATTAGATATGTTGCTCTAGATAGAGCATATTTTGAAGTAGTAAAGCTTCATAAGGTTCCTAATCAGCTATAACCGAGATGTTAGGATAAATTAATCCTCACAACGTACACAAATATAATTATTTGAATACAATCAAGTCTTGAATAATGGACAAATTCCAAGTGGAGGGAACTGCATCCTAGATCAAACCATTTGGGACTCCAATTGAACATATTCGATTATAATTGACTCGATTGGTGCTAGGTTATTTATGGACCAGGTGGTAAATATCACCATTACTTCATGTATTTATGTAACATACATACATATACATACACACACATATTAATGTCGGCCCAGTAAAATAAAAAATACTAGCATAGATCCATCTTAATCCAAGATCTATTGCACACACCTCAAGGTTTCTGATCTCTCTTGGTGCTTAATGGATCCTGAGTTAATATGAATTTATGCTAATTCAAAACTGAAAGTAGAGAGAATACCAACAAAAGGATAGGATGAATCCCACCCCCATTCTAAGACTAAGCCATTTCAATTGGTTATAGAAAATAAAAGCGGCCAGGGTACTACCCAAATTGAGGTGATAATGCCCATTTAGTTTTTATATACATGGTTTGTTAACAAAACATAAGCCTATTTTATTTTATATCTTAACATTGATGTAATATAGATATCTTCTTGGGTTTAATATTTCTATTTCACCAATAATATCCCAACCTGTATCACCAGATGTTGGATTGACCATCTTTAATCATCAATAAGGAGATCTTCTGCAAGTTCATTGTCCAGAAAATAGTACCATGATAGGATTTATTTCTTATAGGGTAATGGGATTCTCTTCCTATGTATCCCCATCTAACTGTAGAAATAATAGATCAATTCTATGAGACATGATGCTAACAAGAAGCACAGGAAATAGATCTTACTACTAAGAATTCTCACAAGCATACACAAGGAAAATAGAGAGAAGAAAAGAGATTGAATCACATGAATGAAGAGGTGAATATTGGTGTGTATCCTTCCATTGAATAATGATGAATAATAGTGTACATAAATAGTACATCCCTCGTAGGAAAATTGAGTTGTATGGAGACAACTCGTAAAGCTCAAAAAGGATGACTTACCAAAATATAGTAAACCCCCATAGGTGGCTAAAGCACTTCCCAAATCTATCAAGGACCTTACAAATTGGAAAAAGCATGAGTGATTTGTCAAGGAGATGGAAAAAACATGCTAATCCTATAAAATGGAGGAAAAGTCATGAAGTATGGGTTTACAACAAAAGGACCTAGTTTCCTAGTTTGACTAGCTTTACCTTATCAACAGAAAAGCAGGAAAAGCAGAATAAAGTAGAATCTGCTATAAAGTGTTGTATACTAATTGTGGATGGTCAAAATGTGGTCAAAATCAATCCAAAATCAGAAATAAATCATTCCTAGGATATAGATGGCATGTATTGAATTTAAGGTGCAAGTGGATGCCAACTAATTAAGCTAGTGGGTGAATAATTAATCAAATAATGATAATTATTTTATCCTAAGTTATGAGTGGGTTTAATATATTCCAACACCCCCATATAAGTATGAATTTATGATGGTATGAAAAAAATATGAATGCATATAGATGCATATAGGGCCCAACAACAAGGCTATGTTCACCCTTTAACAATTATTATGTCCAAAAAAGTGAGGAAACAAGAAAAACCACATGGGGAAAATCCTTCCTCAAGATAGGACATGGCATAAAATTTGAAATATGTCTTCAACATATCTTCATATTCACTTTAATAAGCTGAATTAACTACTTCTGGATGAAGGACTTGCTAAAGAAATCATGAACTCCATGATCATGCGCTAGAGTGTAGAACCTGTAAGAAGGAAGAGGAGATACTACTTGTATCTCATCAACTAATGAAGTAGGAGCATTATCTGAATGCTTATTTCTACTATCAAACTCTTATATGCAATAATAATCTTAAATGGAAAAGATATCTATGCATACTCCTTTCCAAAGAGTACAAAAATTAAGACAATTTATTTCACACCCAATTCCTTGAATAGCTGCAAAACTGTGATGTGAATCACATGTCAATCTTCCAATATGATGTAGCACCTTTCCAGATATTATATGAGGCTGATAAAACTCTGATATATCAGAAACATTATCATATGTAACAGCAAATACAAATTCTTCAGTGGCTCCATGAGGATATAGGGCTAGACTAGGAAAATTATGAGCAACTGGGGAAAACTGACAGGTGTAAAAATATGAATGATGGATGGGCATAAGATCTGAACCATAAGTGTTTATAATATATCCAAACATGTTTAATATCAGTCCAAATATTACTAATTTCATGGATAACCAGCCACTGGAATATAGGAAAGACTTCAAACCATGTAAGATAAATATCACTGCATAAGAGACCAATGAGGAATTAACTAGTGAACTTGGGATTTGTACAGTCTTAGGATTATTCATAGGTATGGTATATGGTATGGATGGTGTTATGATATGTTTATAAACCTAAAAATATGCTTCTAAATCAGAATACAAAGGATCACATATAATCATCTCAGCAGACTCATGGGAATACACTGGTAATGAATCCTCTGTCTGAAAGGAGGAAAGAATGAGATGTTCACAATATTCAAGGAGGTTTTGAGTATTGATGCCAAGAAAAAAGGATGGTATGCTGAATCACATGAGATCGATTAAGATAAATGGTATGCCACAAATAAGGCTTGATTTAGCTAAGCAAACATCTTGGAAAGCACTGGGTTGTGCACCATCAATGAGAGAGGTGTGCACAAAGTGTGAAAAGTCAGGCACATAGATCTCAGAATGTAAGATAGGAGATATAGAGAATAATGAATGGGTGATAGGATCATCATAAATACCAATATCAGCTCCATATGTTACTTCTTTTTCATCAATAGTATCACAAGAATAAAAATCACCTTCAAGAGACACAGAACAAGATGGCTCTTCAATATTTGCTTCTTCATTGAAGGAGGAAGCATTTGAATAAAGGAGAGTAGCAGCAACATGAAATATATGAGAAACTTCTTCATTATTATCAACTTCATCAGAGAATTTAGAGGCCAAGAAATATTGAGAGAGAGAACAAGAGGAGATGTTGGGTTTGCTCCATGCTCCATCTTCTATTTCCTGCAAACCAAAAGCTTTGTCCAAATTCTTCCAAATCTTAAATGGATACTTAGAAGAATCTATGAGATGATGTATATTTGGAGACATTCCAAAACACATAATTCCATAAGCTCTATCACAATTATTAAGCCAATCAATCTTCTCTTCATATGACTCGGGTTCGCTCATTGCACCAATGGAGACATCAAATAGACATTGCCTCTTCAAGTATGCGCTCATATTTGGCTTCAAATCAGCATAGTTGAAAGAAGATAGTAGAGGAAATTTTGAATCCATATAGAAGTTGTTGATATGCTCTAGGAGATACTCTCTGCAACCTACAAAACAAACTAGGAGAAAATCTTGTAAGCTAGATAAGCTCTTCTTCAGAGAGGGATAGGAGACTGGATGTGCTCCTTAACTCTGTAGAACTGGATCAACCTTCCTTCTCTGATACCATGTAGAAATAATAGATCAATGATATGAGTAATGATGCTAATAATAAGCATAGGAAATAGATCTTGCTACTAAGAATTCTCACATGCATACACATGAAAAATAGAGAGAAGAAAAGACTGAATCACATGAATGAAGATATAAATATTGGTGTGTATCCTTCCATTGAATAATGATGAATAATAGTGTACTTAAATAGTGCATCCCTCGTAGGAAAATCGAGTTGTATGGAGACAACTCATAAAGCTCAAAAAGGTTGACTTACGAAAATATAGCAAACCCCCATAGGTGGCTAAAGCACTTCACAAATCTATCAAGGACCTCATGAATTGGAAAAAGCATGAGTGATTTTTCAAGGAGATGGAAAAAAAATGCTAATAATAGAAAATGGAGGAAAAGTCATGAAGTATGGGTTGGAAACAAAAGGACCCAATTTCCTAGTTTGACTAGCTTTACCTTGTCCACACAAAAGCAAGAAAAGTAGAATAAATAAGAATCTGCTGTAAAGTGTTGTATACTAATTCTGGATGGTCAAAAGGTGGTCAAGATCAACCTGAAATCAGAAATAAAGCATTCCTAGGATATAGATGGCATGTATTGACTTGAAGGTGCAAATGGATTCCAACTAATTAAGCTAGTGGGTGAATAATTAATCAAATGATGATAATTATTTTATCCTAAGTTATGAGTGGGTTTAATATATTCCAACACTACCATGAATAAAATAAGGGGAAAATATACCCATTCTTCCAACATCATATGTGTTTATTTTAACATCCAGATTCATGCCAAACTTTAAAAGTAAGGTCTCTTGTATTACAAATGAGCCTAAGTTTAATATGAAGTGAAACATGCAAAACCACACCATAAATCATGACTTCCAATCGAAGTCAGTGAACCCTCAGCAAAATATTAAAATATTCTTCACTCCACATATTCTTGGAAATCTATAAAACTAAATATTATATAGCCAATCCATTCCATAATTCCTACACTAAACATAAGAAAAATTACCATACAAAATATGTTGCCTCACAACATTCTTTTTGATTAGCAAGTTCCAACCAAATAATATATATCCCCAGAATTTGTTAGCATGGATACATTCAAAGCATAGGTTCTTGAGATTTTGTTTTGACTAAAAAATCCGTAGTCACAGAGATTGATAAGTGACTTGTCCACATCTAACTCGTTCCAAACAAAAATCCATTTGAAATATTCTTTTTTGGTTTATTTTCTATTTTAGTTTAATATTTAGTCCAATTTTAAAGGCTTGCATCTTCTCATATGTTATCTTGATTCAAATCTCTACTTGTCTTGTGAGGTTTGATTTTCAAGTTATGGAGCCACAATTTTAGATATAGTGGATAAAGAGTCCTCGCTTCTTCTTTTCCAATCTAGTTGGTTCTAGTTGCCAATTTTACCAAGTCTTTTAGGATGCAACTGATACATAGACTTTGACATTTGAAATTAGTCTATTTTGATTCCTTGATTAATGCTCAAGAGTGTTTTCCCATAACCACTTAGAAAGATCCAATTTAGAATGTATTTGGTGATTGAATGTTTTTGTGATTAGACCAAGACTGGACATCTTATCTATTCATGTGATATTAACCACCGACTGCTTGCCTCTGATGTTTATGACAATTTTGAATTTTCAATCTAGTCTCATTCTCTTCCTACATTTTATTAATAGTTTCTAATATATAACCACAGCTATAGGAGTTGGGAATGTTTGAGGATTTTTTTATAAATATATAGGAAAAACAATAATCTTGGATTTTAACTTAAATGTCAAGATTTACATAATTTCTACTGGTGTGGATACTTGGACATGCATCTGATTTCTATGATAGAAGCTTAAAGTCTAGTGCACTTGATAGCAATATTGATAGGAAAAAACTTATGATTGCATTCAATATTAGCTTGTCTAGGAGAAGCATGCAATGATTTTTGTTATTTTGGAAAATATAAAAATATTTGCATTTTCCTTCCAATTTACATGGATTCTACATTTCTCTTGCATGGATTCAAGTGTGTGGGATTCATGATGGATAAAATGGTGTTGTGGGAGCTTATGGATCCCTCCATATTCATGTAGTTAAATTCCTTCTTAACAACAGTGTGAATAAATCATCCCTTGAAGAGTATATCTTTTGGAAAAGTTATTGTGTTTATAAATTGGTATTTCATGTCTTCTATGTCGTGTAATTTTGAAATATTGGAAATATGAATTCAAGAAAAAAATCCTTCATGCTTGTGTGAGTGTTTGTTACCAACTATTTACAATATTTCTCTAGTTGGAAGTATAGGTGTACAGGTATATATTAATCTTAATACCCTTTAAGATATTTTTCTTTAGTCATTATGAAAGCATTTTTGTGAATTTATGCGACACTTAGCTGAAATATAGGCTTCCAAGTGTTTTTGCAATTTGATATGAAAATTCCCTACCTCTGTTAGACGAGAACTTTTTATCCACCACACTTTTGTTCCAAATTATTTAGCTAGTATGTGATCATTAGGAGATGATTATTGATGTGATTTTAAATATTTTTGGATTTGTGGAGTGTATGATCAAACTATAGTATATTTTATTGCTAATTATCAATGCCTTTAATAATCTATATATGATGTCTAAAGTACATGATTAGGCTTTGTATCTCTGCAATTATTGTAGAGACTTCAAGGGTACTAGCTCAATGGAAGAGCACCTGCCTTATAGGAAGGAGTTTGGTGGTTCGATTCCTCCATACCCTATCTATAGAAATCAATGAATATTTCATATAAAATGACTAAATTACTGATAAAAAAATGAGATATAAGTGACCAACAAATGTGAGATAAACGACCAAACAAAAGACCAAAATTCACATATAAATGACTAAATGATAGTTTTGGTTGCTAATTTTCGGTCTCTTATCACCAAACATATGGCTAGATTAATGACCAAACATATGACCAAATTAATGACCAAATATGCGACCAAATTAATGACCAACCAACAAGCAATAAATGACCAAACTATATATGACCACATTTTTGGTCGTGTGATAAGAGACCGAAAATTAGCCACCAGTGATCACCGAATCAAAAGTGGTCATTTAGAGGCCGATTTTGGTCATTTTTTCGGTCACTTATCTCTCATTATGCACTAGTAGTTGCATCCAAATTTTTCTATCATGGCCTTTGGTCAAGTCAATGTTTATAATCAAACCAAAGATTTTTTCATTTTTTAGGAAATAAAATCCTTCCTAAAATACACCTACAACATGATGAATTAATTAATGATTATTTGAGAACCCATAATGGTTTAGATAAATCCCTATAGAGAGAGTTGATGTTACTTCTCTTGAAATGGATTTTTTAATAACATGGTAAACAATATTACATAGAGAGTTTGGATTGCATTATTTTATAGAGGAAGGCCTATATTTTTTAGAGACACGAATAAAGTAGAAAATCTTTTGATGTCGTAGGAGTTTCCTACAAATCCTTGATTCCTCAATCACAACCAAGATATCATTTCTTGAAATATAAATATAAAAGTCTATGGTCCAACCGTTTAGTCCATGGATTTATATCTTTACAAAGAATAAATCACATCCTTCAGATCTTCTTGTAAACCTTTTGTTCTCAACTCCTCATTTGTATCTTATTATAACATACTAGGGAATTATTATGAAACCTAAATTATCTCAACTATTTTTTCTCTTTCTATGTCCTTATACAAATTATTCAAGTAGCTAAACCTGTTGTCATTAATGAATCCTTGAAATGTTTTGATATTGGAAAAATTACCTCTCTCAAAATCCTAAATAATATTTATGCCCATCCTTTCCTTATCATAGCTATGAAAATACTTTTTGTTTCTTCCCCCTTCTCCAACGAAAATGCATGACTTGCTTGTATCCATTTGGCATCTCTTATGTGAGGAGAATTCACGTAATCTCTTTGTAATATTTTATGTTAGAATGGTAATATTTTAAGAATATGATTTTTTAATTTCTCTCAATATATTTTATATTCTCTATTCAACCTATCGAATAAGCTTTTAGATTCATGGTATTTTTTCTTTCCCAATAATATTTCTTTCTTGTTTAACTCTTTGCAAGTTAGAACTAAACTTCATCTTCTTTATGTTCTATTCAATCTCTAAAAAATACTTTGAGACTCATGGGAATTTTTTCTTTCCTCATAGTATGTTTTCTTGTTTTAACTCTATGCAAGTCAAAACTAAATTTCATCATCGAAAAATATTATAGACTAGAGTAAAAAAATGTCCAATTCTTTTTAACTATGTTACATACTTTTTCATCCTATAGAAAATGAGGATTGAACATGAAATGCCCTAATGGATTCCTATCATTTTTTTCCATTGAAAAAAATATAGGATATAGTTACAGGACCCTGTTAGAGCTCACCCATGTTCTAATATTATCCTTCCTTTATAATAATATTTTACAAATAATGAATTTATCCAAACACTTTTCAATAAATTTATTCCTTACCCTAATATTTCTATAGTTTGGGATCATTTAAAAGGGATCATAATCACATAAATACATATGTTCCAACTACTTCAAAATGTAGGGAGCTAGGGCATCCATCCTACTATCCTTCCCCCATATTTATTCAATTTGGAGGTTGAAACTGAAAATTTACTCACGAGTTAAGTTATCACCTCCTAAAATATAAACACTAAGGATCCTTTACTAACTGTTGTATAATGGATTATGAGCCATTCAAATCGATAACTAAATGGGTTCACCCAAACTCTAGAGATATACGATTTTTTAAAATCTTATAATCAAATATTACTAAATGATAGAGCTAGAAAGTGTGATTCCTAATAGTTATCACCCCCCTAGACCTATAAATAGAATCATAGAATCATATATGAGAAAAATCCATCATTTTTTAATAATAACAAATATTTTCAATTTCCTTCACTATCCACCATAGTTTATTGAATCAATGTAAGATGTGTTTTTAAACCCAACCAATCTATCCAAGGTAATTTTTTATATGGTGCACCCAAACCCCTAATATTGAGGAAGATAATGATCATGTTCACCTCAAAAGAGATTGGATATATTTCAAAGGATCCATATGTTTTTGTGTGTGTGTGCATTTAAGAATTTATGTATATTTGTATGGTTATGGAAAGTAATGATTTTGTACCAAGTTTAATTAGGCTAAAAGAATCATAGAAAATTCCTCTCTCAATTCTCCAACATCCATATTACACCTGACCAAAATATGGGTATCTTTTCGCTTTGGGTAAGGGAAATTATTTGATCCCCTTGTGATTGAGTATTTGGGACAATGAGATCCCCCTAGGATAATTATTAGGTTCAATATTTTTCAAATATAGAGGAAAGGGATGGTATCGGTAGAGGATAGGGAAGGTATTAAGGTGTTTGTTTCTATGGTGATATTCACCTTAATTGATATCTAAAGGGAGAGTGTTAATAACATAACTCAACAAAGAAAAATGAGGCTTTTGGGATTGAAAAAGGAAGAGGCATACCTAATTGTCTAGAAAACATGACTTCTATGGGTACAAAGACTCTAGGGAGATAATTTATACTCTAGACCTGAAATAACCTTGAATAGAGTATCCACAATATGGGAGTTATCCTCATTTGTGATTTTCCCTATGTGTCCTTTGATTGTTGTGAAGCCTCTAATGCAGAACAAGAATCAAGTAATTGGATAGCCCTGAAATTTTTTTAATAGTTTGGTGCAGTCATTTTCTTAGGTTAGAAATAGTTCCATATTTTAGTTATGATCGATTGACACTTTAAATATGAGTTCATTAAGTAGTTTTCCTTGTAGTGAGACAATTCCATTTAAAATATTTATAAAGATGAAATAAAGAACAAATGAAAGGGGTGTTTATGTAGTCTAACATCTAGGTTTATTTTCACTTTACATATTCTATAACCATTTTTTTATGGAATCCCCTCCAGTGGATCTTCCTCAATGAAAACTCCATTCACGTTCATTTGACTCCTCTAATCATGTATCTCATAAAAAATTATGAATTTTTATTTATAAATCCTTATAGTTGCAAGGGTTAGGACCATTCCCTTTTCGTGTCAAATAATGGAGACCATTGATTAGAGACAGGAGTAAAATTTACTTAGAGACAATATCTCCACATATCTACATAAAAACTTCTCCTTTTTGGAATTATGGACCAAATTCCCCAAATAGCAAAAAAATAGAAATAAAGAGTAACTTCAAGCCTCGATAAGGAATAAGATTTCTCCTAAATGGGGAAACCACCTTTTACAATATAACAAATTTAGAAGATAAGCTGATGTCTAAAATTATATCTCCTTGCTATATATAAGAGACAAAGGTTACCAATATAATTAAGTTCCTAGTCAACCATCAAATAAAATTTCAGTTCTTAGTTTTACCATTAAGTTCCTAGTTTTAACATGAAATTTAATATTTAATCTTTCCTTGGTAGATTTCATATATAGCTATAATCTAGAACACATTTTGTTTGCATAGCATAGTTTTCATGTATTAGATTTCAAATGTTATGACATTAGGTTTGCATTGCAGTATGCTCTTTTTCATTTTTGGTGTTTCTAATATTATTAACTTTGTATAAAAAAATTTAACGCTAGGGAAACCCATAGGTACTTCCCATTTATTTTAAGATGGTACTTAAGGTAAATCCTTGGCCCTGATTATGAGGCCTAATCCGATGGGGACATCAAATGAGGCTTGACATAGCCACCCAAGGATTTGACCCTAAGACCTTCTGCTAGCATAAACAACTCTCAACCACTTGAGCTAACCCACCGGACGAACTTTGTATAAATTTATATGAATGATCACTAAATATTGTGAATTTATTACTGCATTCTACAAACACCATGTCTAATTATTTATCAAATACAAAATTTATATAAGTGAACATTAAATACTGCAATTTTATTATTGCATATGAATGAAGAACATGTTTATTCTGTAGTCATAGTTTCTACTTACATAAAGTCAAGTTATGTTACTAATATCCACCATGTCTAAGTATAACTAAATCAAGTCAAGTTCTATTTATTAATAGTCACAATTTCTAATTACATCAAGTCTAATGGATACTACGATTTTCTTAGTGCATAAGAATGAAGAGTATATTTATTTAGCAATGGGAGAGTCTTTTCTCACCAAAAAAAATCTAAAAATTGTGTTATTCTTACATATATGCTAATAATAAAATTTTAACCCATGTATATATTAAAAAATAAAATTTGAAGTGAGGGATTGGCTCTATGCACCCTGTTATCTCCTAAAATAACCAGTCGGTTTTTTACTTTTTTAGGTGATAGATTTGAGTCCAAAAATTATTGTTTAAATTTTTTTTAGAGTCAAAAAGGAGGTCCTCGTTCTCAATACTAAGTCAAAAATCTAATTTATTTGAGTCCTGGTTTCAAATGTTGGAAAAGACAGGTTGTGGTAGCTCACTCTGTTTTGTAGAGGCCACATTAGCTGCCAAAAGAGCTCAGTTTCGGCAGTTGGAAGGATTAAGCTAAGTTCAAGGCCAGATTAGCTGCCACAAGAGCCCAGTCTCGGCAGCTGGAAGGATTAAGCTAAGTTTATGTTAGCTGCCAAAAACGATCTCATTAAAAAAATTAAAAAAGAAGAGCACGTGTCCGTACTCAACTTCACATCAAGCGAGCCTGTATGTTTTGCCGCCAAGAGAATATCAGAGCGCGTCTCATATGACCATCATGAGGTTTAAACGTCGGTATACTGCCGAAAGCAAGTCATGAAGCACCATATCATTAACTACGCAGGGGGCTCATAATGTAATGCATATCTGAGGATCATTCGAAGCTGATCGATTCATTATTTCACACGAGCTGGGTGATATCATAGGTGATCACCTGTTGGGCTCATTCAAATGGGTATCTTATTTCTCAAGCATTGCGAGCAGACCTGAGGTCCCCGGTTATGTCATCGCGCAGTTGAAGTTCCGGTTCAATCCAGGGGTTTTCTTTTATCAAAACAAGGCATCTATCCAGGAGTGTTCTCATCAAAGACGATTTTTCAGCGCGGTGTCTCTTTATTGTTTGCTACGAAACAAGGGTTCAGCTCATGGAAAAAACAAATTTGCCACTCAGGACAGATCTAGATGGGGTCTGGTACCTCGAGTCCCACCCACAAGTAGCTGAGTTCTTCAAGACCGCACAGGTGTTTGAATATTGTGAAAAGCTCACCAGTTTTAACCAGCCACTCGCTGAAGCATTCGCTTAGAGCTACAATGGGAGAATAGTGAAATTTGGCAGAGAAGAGTTTCATGTGGATGAGGCAGCCATAGCCGAGTGTACAGGTCTCCCCAGGACAGGGCAGAGTTGGTTTAAGACCACTAAGGCCTCAGATATTGAATTCAGGTCATATCTTCTACCAGCCCATAAGGAAACCATTCAAAGAAGAGATTTTCCCATCACCTTTATTGAACCTCAATGGCAGATTCTTTTAAAGGCCATTTTCGTTTACATAACCTGTGAAGGCCGATATCATAGGGTGCTGCACTACCATTTCAAGTTATTGAATCATTTCACAGGAAGGGTAAGTATAAATCTGCCATACTTCTTCCATAAGACCCTAACTAAGATGGCAAAGCAATTCCAGGCTAGACCCAACAAGATAGCAAGCAGGATCTCTCACCAGGGTATCATAACATTGATAATCAAAGAGCTGTTGAAGAAGAGAGGTATAGACTGGAACTATTTTTTGTTTTGGCATGAGTTCCCTACAGAGCTTGCCAGTGAAGAGGCAGTTGAGCAGGGTAAGGGCGAGAAGAGTAGCACTCCCAAAACCAGCAAGAGAAAGAGGAGAGCCATCTCTCCTCAAGCCCAAACAGAATCCCCTTCCTCATCCAGCAAAAGGAGAAGGGTAAAGAGGAAGCTGGTGTTTGAACAAGCTGAAGGAACTCCTCAAGGTAAAAATCCACTAAATCTCCCCTACTCAGGATCTGAATCTGGAGACGAAGGAAATCAAGGAGCAGAGCAACCCATGGAAAGAGATAAAGGTAAAGACCCTCCCTTAACTGATGTACCAGGTCCCAAACCTTCCACACCAGAGACCAACAAATCCAATAAGCTGCTACAGGAACTTTCCCAGGCAAGACATAATGTTCAGCAGATCAAAATGCACAACGCAGAGTTGATTGGAAGGAATATGGCACTGCATGACCGGAGCCAGGAAATCGTTGAAAGACTCAAGAAGACAACTGAGAGGAACGCGATGCTGATAAAAGAGAATGCCAAGCTCTACCGCACTCTCAGGATGCTCAGGTTAAAGTTGAAGGAATTGGAGGGGACAGAGGTACAACCAGTAGTCCCAGAAGCACAACCATCTGGTCTAGACATGTTGGCTGAGGTGGCCACGATCCCTGAAGAAGTAACGCCTGTAGAAGCTCAACAAGAACAGCCTATGGAAGCTCAGCAAAAAAGGACTAAACGAGTGACTAGAAGGAAGGGAGCAGCTGCAAAGAAGTCCTAGTAACTGATCACAAGCTTGCAGGAAAGCAGCATTTTGGTTTTTGATTTTGAAACAGTTTCAGCGTTTGGCAGCTTAGGCGAGCCCCACAGAGCTCATTAGATGCCAAAAGGACTGAATTCCGGCAACTAAGGCACGAAATCAATAGAGTAGTTAGCTGCCAAAAGCCTGTTTTTGCAAAGGATCTCTAATTTTGCCCAGAACTCAGTTTTGATTCGCTGAACTAGCAGAAACGAATGGATTATAAAGTATTTTATCTAATATCTCAGAGGCTTTAAGCTAGTTTTGAATCGGTGGGCACTTTGACTAAGCTTCAAATCCTATTTGGAGGAACATCTTTATGAGTCAACTACCACATCACGAAAATCAGATCGATGGTGCGCCCAACTCTGTCCACCGAGCCTTGGAAGGCTGCTTCACTTCACCAACCATCGAGCTGTTGAAGGAGATCTCCATATCAAAATCTCCTTCATTTTAGGGATCAATCCCTATGTTTTTGCTTTAAACTATCAGTTATGTTTTAATTGAACTCGACAGATCCATGTTTTTAGGATCTGGAAACTTTTGTAAAGGCTTTAAAAAGTCTAAGAACTCACACTGAAAAGGGTTCGAGCTTGGAGAACTTGGCCTATGTCTGATTGCTAGTCTAATTAAATCACAGTTTTCTCTTGTTATTGTACCCATATTTTGTCATCCACTATTATTCTGCACTCTGTTGGATTAGTTTTGCTTATGTTCATGATTCGATGGAGGAACTTCTTACTGTTTCAGTATAGCCCTGCGTTATATATGTATTTGGTTGTATAAACCCTTCATTTAATGTATTTGGTTGTCTGAGCAATATTCTACATGCCTGTTCTGTTATTTATCATCTGATGTGCAGTTTCTAAGAGCACTGGCTCATTAAATTATTTGGATTAGCAGTCTTTCATTTGTGCCATTCTTGTATTCCCTCGATCCACTTATTGAAAGTAAATGAATTTTTAAGTTACCAAGCATACTTAGCTATAACCACTAAGTAGTTTCTTGGAGAGCTAACACACCCATATGATTTCATCAATTGCTTTTCGTTTCAAAGTTTATTTCAAAACACAAACCCTAATACTGATTAACCAGTCAAACATGCAATGAATCAAAAGTGCACCTTTACTACAACTCAGGTAAAACATACTAGAAGTTATCAATTTGTTGGAGACATAGATGTTGTCTCAAACTATTTATCACATGCCATGATCAGAAAACTCACAATTTACTAGTGGAAGGAAATGGAGAGTCTCACTCCACATTCCCCTCTCCACTCCATCGTTTGCATACAAACACATGTTATGGATTATTTTATCGCACAAAATTTCTCGACACCATCCGAGCTTTCTAGAACCGATGCAATCTTAGCATTCTAGGACTGGTGTCATCCAGATATCGACGTATCAGTATTTTGAGCAGCAGTTTCTAGTGTTCGCGGTTAACCAAGCAGGAGAGGAACACCATATAAATATCACCAAATGAATGCAAAATATTAATTTTTTGGAGACATAATTGGTTAATAAAGATGAGGAAAATAACACTGCACAAGAACACATGTTACCTATGATTGCATATATATTTTTACAAAAAAATCCACTATTTACATACCAATGTTGGGGCCTAATGCGAACATATGCATTATGTTTTAGAAAAGTAACATATGCATTATATATTGAGGAAGTTGTTTTGATTGTATTTGTTTCATCTTTTTACAACATATTATAAAAGTTTTCTTGGTACCTCTAATAATTATTTTTAATGATTATATTTTTGTTCCAAAAGTCCATTGCAACTAACATGTCATAAGTGGGTATAATTACATTGCACCATCCCTTGAGAAATCACTATGTACCTAATCAAGTGGAAGTGTTTTCCATGACATGCCAGGGAATATGAGTTATTAATATAGGAAGATTTAGAGTTAATCAAGTGTTGAGGACAACACTTGTTTGAAGGAGAGGGTTATGTTATTTCCTATATCTTGTGACATTACATTTATACTATTATATTAGTATTGTATTTATTGGTTGGTTACGACCTTAATTGTAATTGTAAGGTTAGATAGAATTGTAAATGTACCGTTTGTCTCCTATATATATACCAAGGAGATCTAGTTTAGGATGATCTTATAATGTCTTGTATAGTTTATGCATTTAAAATGAGGTTTCCCTCTTGAATATGCTTCTTATTCATCACTTTACTTAATTCTTAAGGAATTGAGTTACTCTCACTTTCTTATTTTATGCTCTTAAAGAATTGAATTACTCTCACTTTCTTATTTTATGCTCTTTTAAAAATTTGGTGCATAACAACCTATATCAAATATAATGGCATCATCCACAAATAAAAGGTGATTTATTTAGAGAGAAAAATCAATGTTGATTAATCTTAATCTACCTTTTCTACTATAATTTATAAAAATTGTGTTGAGACCCTCAAGAATGATGAAAAAAATGGAGAAGACAATGTGAAAACTTTCCTTAAACTCTTGAATGATATAAAAAATATAAATCTTAATTCATTAATAAGTACATAAAGAGATGAGAAGATTTTACATCCTTCCATCCATTTAACCAACAAAAATTTAAAATCAAAGTGAAGTACCATGAGCCTAAGGTACATATGAATTTCCTTATCATGGCCTTTGGTCAAATCAATATTTATAACCATATCAAAGATTTTTTTCAATTTTTATGAAATAAAATCCTTCTTAAAATACACCTACAACATTATGAACTAATTAATGATTATTTGGTTACCCATTATGTTTTTGACCAATCCTTATACAGAGGGTTGAAGTTAGTTTTATGGAAACGAATTTTACAATAACCAACATTATGAATTAATTAATGATTATTTGGTTACCCATAATGTTTTTAACAAATCCTTATAGAAAGGGTTGAAGTTAGTTTTATGGAAATGAATTTTACAATAATTTTGTAAACAAAATTACATAGAAAGAGTGAATTGCATTATTATTCTAAGAAGGAAGAAAAAAGGCAAGGATAAATATAGAGATCTTTAGAACTCCTAATACTTTCCTAAGACTTTAGAACATAGACGTTGCACATGCATCAAAATGAAAAGAAATGTTGGAAGCCAAGTTGTAGTTGAAGCTAAAGCTCCATTTGACATCAAACTTGATGCTAGCTCAACCCAACACTAAACTCGATGCAAAGCCCGACGTAATTTGAAATTGTAGCATGGAACTGACATTCGTGACCCAAATTGGAAAACAAAATACATTACAAGTCGGTGCTAATCTCATGTCATGTTTTGTTGAAGTGTGGATAATTTATTGAACCAATCAAAAGTGCGGCTTTAGTGCAGATGAAGTAAAAGACATTACAATATGTCTGTATAAATCACCAATATCAGAAAACTAGTTGTTTGAAAGACTGATTTGCTGTATCCGGGAATTCTAGGATCGTGGTTGTGATCAGGGATCAAATTTGAAGGGCATGGTCCCATTTCACTTTGAAGGGTTGTGATATATTGACCCCTTCATAGTTGACATGTAAAAATAAATCATTCTTTTAATTTGAAAATTTCAATTCCTCTAGACACTAGACAGATCTCAAAGAGTTCTCCGACTTGAAGCAGTGTCGTAACACCAAGTGGGGTAATTCTCTTATCAAGGCCTGGCATGTGCAAGTAGTTTCAAGTAGTTTCATAAAGGTACATAATATTACAAGAAGAGAGACCCATAGAAACAATACTATCTAATAATCAGCTGAGCATCCCTGTCATTGACATGGCCAACTTCTCAGGAGATCTACAGAAAGAACAAGAGATGGCTAAGATAGGCAAGGCTTGTGAAGAATGGGGCTTCTTTCAACTAAATACGTATTGTTCAATGCCTAATGCCAATGAATAAAGCTAGTAGATAAATATGTTAACTATCAATTTAATATGATCCAGTGTACTACAGATCATGAATCATGGTGTCCATCACTCTTTAATAGATGGCATAACGAGAATTGGAAAGGAGATTTTTCAACTTCCTGCTGACGAGAAAGAAAAGTATGCAGCCAAATATTATTAGGGTTACGAGAATATCTTTGTTGTGTCTGAAGAGAAAAGGATGGATTGGGGTGACTTGCTGGGTTTCATAATATCTCCCCTTACATCCAGAAATTTGAGTGCATGGCCATCTGTGCCTTCTGATTTTAGGTATTCCCAATATTACATAATATTACATGGTATATTATAAGGACATTTGTATTAGAAATCAGTGGATCTGAGTTCAATTAGATCTTGGTTAAAAAATAATTGAGGCTTTGTAAGGATTTGTAAATATGAGAAGCATTTATTAAAAAAAATATCAGACATGAATAGTGAATCATGAATCAGCCTTGCAATAACTGATTTGTAAATAATCATGTGGCCTTTGCAGGTGAATCATGGATGCATACAATGTTGAGATTAAAAATATTGCTGTAAATATTTTAAGTTTAATTGCTGAGAATTTACACCTGAAGCATGACTACTCTGAGCAGCCCTTTGAAAACACATATCAAAATGCGAATGAATTACTATCCAACATGCCCAAGACCAGATCTTGTTCTTGGCCTGAACCCACATGCAGATGGAAGTGGCATTACATTGTTACAGGACAAAGAAGTGGAAGACTTGCACGTCAACAAAGATGACAAATGGGTGGTTTTCAAACCCATTCCTTATGATCTAGTCATCAACATTGGAAATTTTTTAGAGGTAATGTCTTGTTTAAATTCAAGAAACCTAAATTCATCTAGTAATCAGTTGGTTAAATTCAAGAAACACTTTATTTTGATGTTTATCTGGTTAAATTCAAGAAACCCAAATTCAGAGGTTTATGAGATTTATATTGATATAGGTGATAAAAAATTGGAGATACAAGAGCATACATCATGGAGCAGTGACAAATGAAGAGAAATCTAGACTATCCATCACCATCTTTTATAGTCCAGGATTCGAGGTAGATATTGGCCCTGCGCCAGAGCAATTAATGAAAGCCATCCTTGCTTGTCCATAAAATTTATACATGAAGATCACATTAAACATTACATGTCTCGCAAGGTGGAGGGAAAGACTACATTCTATGAATATGTAGGTTTTAGAAACATGCTTCTCTATCAAGAACTGGATCAAGAAAAAGATGGCATGAGATTAAGCTAGTGAAGAGATCTGGAAAATTGTATTTTTGGTTTGTGAGGTTCTTCTATGTTTTACAAAGACTAGTGAATTTATATCAATTGCAATAATTTTGAACTCATAGAAAAAGGAAATATAGACTTTTGTTGTTGGTATATTTCACTATTTTTCAGTTATCAATAATGCTTTACATCCCTGTTTCTCGTCGATAAGGATTTTTTTTTCTTTTGTTTTAATGCATGGTGAGTTGTATATAACTATGAAAATACTATCTTTTATATAATTCAGATTTTTTTAAAGATGTATTTTTCATGGTATCGTGTATGTGGGAGGTGTTTTTTTTCTTCATAGTGATAATTCTTTTCTATATTGATATGATCCCATTATGTATCTAGAGTAGTTTTCATATATGGCTTAAACATTTTTGAAATGATGAATTTAAATTTATTGATTTGCAAGACATTCCCAACACTTTTTTGTTACAAAACTAGGGCTTTGCACACTATTCTAAGTTGGGAATTCCAGACCAGGAATTTTGAAACTAGTTGCATGAAAGCAGAAGGAAATGCAAGATATTAGAGGAAAAATGTTAAGTGGTTGGAGGAAAAAATTCCCTAAATGAGCAGGTATGTAGAGCATGTAGATTCTTAAGGAATTCAAGTGCTGGTCATTACTTGGTAAGCCAAGGCTTGACTAACAATTTATAGGATTCATGAATTGTCAGGCTCAAATCATTAAAGGTTTTGTATCTAGGACCCTTACCCATCCCAAACATGAAGTATTCATAAGTTATAGTGGTGAAATATGAAACCCTTGGTGAAGGAAATACAAAAATAAACTCATTTAACTCTTCTTCACATACAAAATGTTACACAACTACAAAAGGATGTATATACCTATAAATTCACAGCTGAAACTGAGTCGACAGCTTAGGTCTTCAAACTCTTCGGGAGGAAATAGAAATTAGGGAGCCACTGAAGCATGGAATTGGAGAGTTGACACTTCATAGGTCGAGTCCCTACTCATGAATTTTCGATTGTCCAAGACTTCAATACTCATAAACCTAGTATAATGGTTTTTTCTCCCATGGAATTCGCCCATGTCTCTAATTTCATGGCAAATCGATCAAGTCTACTCAATGTTATACCTTTTCTTCTCTCACTCCTACATGTGACTATGCTGGCCCTCTGGACCCTGGTCTAGTTTCATTTGTCTCTACTACCCAGTTCCCAGCCCCCTGCCTTGAATGAGACTGACATAGAAAAAAAAAACACAATTAGGTTTGCCTTACGGAGCTAGCTACTGGAGGGTCAGAGGCCCGACTCGCTCGAGGATTATCAAATCAATTCACCCATAACTTATAAGTTACGATCCCTTTTTGTATTTGTTTGATAAATATACAGTAAAAACTTATCCATCATGTATCTACTCTATCGTGGGCAGTGGCATGGGCACAATAGACACACCACTAATATGAACGAGTTAGATCTACATTGCAAAAAATCGGCTAGAAACAGTGAAGTCACAAACTCACAAGTTTTCTCCATAAACTTCATAAAATTTGACTTTACTGTTCACATCATTGTTCCTTTCGTGATGCTCTATACAAGAAACCTATAGCCTGCATGATACTATACAATTTTTGTAGGGCTGGTGCCGGGCCGGCTCAGGGCAACATGTATTAATGGAAAATTGCAATTTGCAATACCATTATACCTAGGTATTACCAATTCACCATCCATCAATAAGAGCATTTACTTTCAAATTGTATACTTGGGAGACCAGACTAGGGTGACTTGTGATATGACATGACTCTGTGAACTATAACATGCCACATGGACTGAGTTCGGGCCAATATTTAATGAAGTTGTTGAATTGGTGAATGGTAAAGTGATGCATGCCGAATTTTTCCAATGTGCCATTAAATGATTTGAAACTTGAAAGTGAACATCGATGATAGCAAATTAGATGATTCATTTTGTTTCAAATCAAATCCTTGTTGGATGATCCAGATTTGTTTGAAATTCAATGGGAAACTAGTACTCAAATAATTCCTAGTGTTTATTTTAAGCAAGTTTCTACAAGGGACACATCTAAGCAATGGTACAAGAAGGGTCTGTTGCATTTTTTGCACGCAATAATCTAGACCAAGCATCAATCCATCTTCAATTTGACTAGAAAAGCATCCATATTGTGGTATCACTTCAGGAGAGTGAACAATATCAGTGAAAGGAATATTGTGTGGAAGTAGTTCCAAATTTTTTTTAGGCAGAAGTACCTCTCTTATAGGTACTATGATGGTAATATTAAAGAATTCCATGAGCTGAGATTGGGGCAGCGAACCATGGAAGAGTATGCAAATAAATTCTTGGATTTGTTGAGGTATGTCAGATACATCAGAGATGACAAAGTGAAAATCCAATGTTTTATGAGTGGGCTACCTCAAGCATATAGAGACAAATTTGAGTTTGATGAGCCTATAACTCTAGAAGAGGCTATCAGGAAGGTTGAGTATTGTTATGATCAGAACAAAGGAAAAATTGATTACCATAAGGCCTGGAAGGACAAAAATATTGAGAAGTATGACCAAAGGAAGAAAGTTTTCAAACCTTCTAACTTTAGGAATCAGCAGAAGCATCCATCACAAGTTGTGAACCAGCCAGCTAAAGTGATAGGAAAAAATCCAAGAAATCCAAAAGAAGTCAGAGAACCACTCTAATGTTGGAGATGTGGAGGACCCCATCTATGCGGGAATTTTCCACTTGAGAATGGGAATGTAAGTCCATCTTACAACATTTAAGAAGAAGAAACTGTGGGTCAAATGGAAAGGACTTCCCCTAAGATTTATGTAGCATTAGAGGACCGACAGATAGATCATTAGTCAACTATGGTTGAGTTTGCAGATAATATTGATGACCAATCTGTTTCTATTTTAATTGACCCTGGATCTAATCATGGTTATATTACTCCTAGAGTTGTTGATATTTGTACTTTTAAGAATTTAAAGCATAGAAATTCATGGTTAGTTCAGCTATCCATCGGAACCAAGACGAAAGTTAGTGAAGTGGTAGAAAAATGTCCAGTGGTTATGAATGGTCTAGTCACTTATGTACATCTGAATGTTCTACCACTTGGCTCCTATGACATTTTCATTGGAATGGATTGGTTGGAAGCACACAGAGTAAAGCTTGATTGTTACAGCAAGACTTTTGAGTGCTTGGATGAAGAAGGAAACTTAAGAGTTGTAAGAGGCATTCCAAAGGTGATTTCTGTCAGGAATATTTCAGCTATGCAGCTGAAGAAGTTCTATAGGAATGGTTGCATATTGTATGCAGCTCATGTAATGGAGGCAACAGAGAATGAAACTCCTAGGTTGGAGGACTTTCAAGTTTTGCATGAATTCGGGGATGTTTTTCCTCATGAAATTCCAGGGATTTTTTCCAAAGAGGGACTTTGATTTCACCATTGAACTTGTTCCCAGAGCAGAACCAGTGTCCAAGATACCCTACAGGATGAGCACACCATAAGTGCTAGAGTTGAATATGCAGTTGCAAGAGTTGTTGGAAAATAAGTACATCAAGCCGAGTGTGTTTGGGGAGCACTAGTTATGTTTGTGAAAAATAAGGATGCTACACTCAGGTTGAGTATTGATTATAGAAAACTGAATAAAGCAACTATGAATAATAAATATCCTTTACCTCGAATTGATGACCTCTTTGATCAAATGAGAGGAGAAAAGGTATTTTCCAATATTGAATTGAGGTTCGGTTACCATCAGTTAAGAATCAAGGATGAAGTCATTCATAAAACATCCTTCATAACAAGGTATGGACATTATGAGTTTGTAGTGGTACCCTTTGGTCTCACAAATGCACTAGCTACATTTATGTGCCTTGCGAACAATGTTTTCAAAATGTGTTTGGACAAGTTTGTTCTTGTTTTCTTGGATGACATTCTTATCTATTCTAAGAATGAGGAAGAGCATGAAGAACATTTGAGGATGACTTTGCAATTTCTAAGAGACCATAAGTTGTATGCAAAGCTAAGAAAATGTGACTTCTATAAAGACAGAATTCATTACTTGGGTCACATTAGCTCTAAGGAGGGCATATATGTAGATCCTGAGAATATTGAGGCCATTATGAATTGACCTACTCCAATAAATGTGACTTATCTAAGATATTTTATGGGACTTATATGATACTACATGGGATTCATTGAAGGATTCTCCAAGGTGGCACATCCCATCACTTTCTTGCAAAAGAAGGGGATAAAGTTTGAATGGACACTAAGGTGGGAAGAAAGATTCTAGCAGTTGAAGAATCTTCTCACAAGTGCACCAGTTTTGAAAATTGTAGACCCAGAAAAAGATTTCATGTTGTGTATTGATGCATGTAATCAAGGACTTGGAGGAGTTCTTATGCAAGACAACCACGTGGTATGCTATGAGTCAATAAAGTTGAAGGATCATGAGAAGAACTATGCAACTCATGATTTAGAACTTGTAGCCATGGTACATGCTCTCAAGATGTGTAGGAATTACTTAATGGGTAGAAAGTTTGAGTTAAGGATGGACCACTGTGGTATGAAATATTTGTTTGTTCAGCCAAATCTAAATGCTAGGAAAGCTAGATGGCTGTAGTTTTTATGTAAGTTTGATTTTGAAATCAAACACATAAAAGGAAAAGAAAACAAAGTGGCTGATGCACTCAGTAGAAAGGTGCATGAAATGCACTTTGCATCTCTTAGTATTTTCCAATCAGATTTGAGACAACAGATTGTTTTTTATTTTTATTTTTACTAGGGGAATTGGCAACTGGGGACAGGTTGGTACTCGCGTGACATGGGGTCCAGGGATCCAATCTCACTACCACTATAACCCTAGGTGCAACCACAGGGCCCAAACCATGGCGCATAGGTAAATTTGGGGTGGATTTGAACACGAGACCTTCCATTTACAAACATTTCCACTTTACCACTTGCTCTACCCCCCCAAGGGCTAAGACAACAAATTGTTAATCATACTGCTGAAGATGAAATGTATGTGCAGCTAAAGGAAAAATTGCAGCAGCAAAGTATTGAGAAGAGCTATGAGCGATATAAATTGGAATAAGATGGAATTATTACTTATAAACGTAGAATTTATATTCCAAGTGTAGCATACTTGAGGAGAATTATTATGGATGAGATCCATCAAGCTCCATATTCTGGTCACTCAAGATATGAGAAGACAATTGATACTTCTAGAAAGCAGTATATTTGGCCAGGAATGAAGAAGGTAATTGTTGAGTATATTTCAAAGTGCATGAAATGTCAACAGGTGAATTTTGAGCATCAACACCCAGCAGGGTTATTGCAGCCTTTTCTAGTTCCAGAATGGAAATGGGAAGTTGTTTCCATGGATTTTATTATAGGATTGTCAATGAATTAGAGACAACATGATTCCATCATGGTTGTGGTGGACAAGTTGACAAAGGAAACACATTTTATACCAGTTAAGTCCACATATAAAACTAATTCCACTGCAAAAATTTTCATGAAGGAGATTTTCGTATTGCATGGATTTCCTAAGGCAATCGTTTCTGACAAGGATTGTAAGTTCACTTCCAATTTTTAGAAGGTTCTATTTTCATATTTAGGCACAAAGTTGAACTTTAGCGTTGCCTACCATTCTCATATTGATGGACAAAAAGAGAGAGTGAATCAAGTGCTTGAAGACATGCTTCGCATGTATGTGGTGGACAAACCAACCAAGTGGGAAGATTACTTACACTTGGTAAAATTTGCATATAATAATGGATAGCAAGCATCCTTGGGGATGATTCCATATGAAGCTTTGTATGGAATAAGTTGTAGGACACCTGTGACATGGGATAAGCCACTGAATAAGATTGTGCTTGGGCCATATTTGCTTAAGGAAATGGAGCAAGAGGTTGCAAAGATTGGGCAGAACCTAAAGACAACCCAAGACAGACAGAAAAGCTATGCAGAAAAACATAGAGTGCATAAAGATTTCAATGTTTGGGATCATGTTTACCTCAAAGTCAAGGAAAGGAAGAGTTCCTTGAAGCTTGGAAGTTGTGCCAAGTTGTCACCTAGATACTGTGGGTCGTTTGAAGTGCTTGAAAGAATAGGGCCAGTTGCATATAGACTTGTGTTTCTTGCTAGAAATAGAGCTCATCATGTTTTTCATGTTTCTTTACTTAAGAAATATGTACATGATCCTAACCATGTGATAAATTGGGATGTGATTCAGGTGGAACCCGAGTGAGAGTTCTAAACCGAGCCATTACGCATCCTCGACAGGAAGGTCACAGCAATCCAAAATCAAGTTGTTGGATAGGTAAAGGTGTAGTGGAAGCACTACAGTCCTAAAGAGGCTACATGGGAGCTTGAGGATTCCATGCGAAAGGCACATCCAGTTTTGTTCAATTTTGAAGAGCACAGGGGGCGGTCCCAGTGTAGCATTTTTGTTTAATTTTGTAAAGAACTGAGGGCAGTGTTGTTGTAAGGGGTAGGGGAATGTAATACCCTAGTTTTGACCCTAAGCGGGAGGGGAATGTGTGCCCTAGTTTTGACCCCACGGTATTGAATTGTACATGATGTATATATTGTATTCAGATCATGGCATGGAGATCAAGTCCAAGGCCCTGCCATTGATTGATGTGTTGTGGATAGGTGATCAAGCTTAATACCTATGGTTTTGGTGCTAAGTCAAGCACAATATATATATTTTGATATTTCATGTAAATATACAAATTAATAAAATACCATAGCTAGCTATGGGACTGCAATGTGAAAGCGATGGGGGCATGATTCCACAAGGGATAGGGTGGGGAGTTAGTCAAACCCCTTGAACCAATTGGGTGTGACCAGATGTCAATGGGGAAAGCCATGAATCCTCAACTACCTTTTTTCCTATGTCCTTACTCATTAATTTCTTCAAGAAGTTGGATGAGGCAGTTAATTCCTTAGGCAGAGAAAGGCATGGCAGTTTGATTGCTTGACTGAGTAAGAAATCACATGATTCATGCCAGTCCATCCTTTTTCCCAGGAACAAGAAGGTTTTGTTGTTCCTGAGCATCATGGTTGTTCATTATTCCTAGCCATTCTGTTCATTCAATCATTCGATCATTTGGATCAGTTCGTTCATGCGCATTGTTGGTGGTTCACAACCCTTAGTAGCAAAAGAAGGGTTCAGCTGTGTTTTTACTGAGAGAATGGGAAATGGAGATCAATTTATTTTATGAGAGTGTAGTCCTTCGTAGTTTCCCCAGTGATATTTTTCAGTGGTTCATTTTTTAGAATGGTTGTCTTACTCTTTTGAGTCATGGAAGGTGTTTTCGTAGTGGTTTCCTCTGTTACAAAGTGAGTGAAGATGTGTTGTTGTGTTTCCCTGTGGTCTGTTGTGATGTGCATCCCTGTTTTGGTCTGAAAGAATTACGAGTGGGAGAGGCCAGAATTGGATGATAAACTTAGTGAAGAGAGGAACCTCATAGACATATCAAGAGGGGATGGAAGATCCTTACTGCACACCCTGAAGAGCACTGGAAGGGAAGGCATGGCCTAAGAAAACTGTGTAGCAGTGAAGGGAATACTTCCTTGTTTTGGGTGGTGTAGGTACTTTGGAGGTCAAGCCATATCTTGTGTAGGTGTCCATAGCTCTGTGGTTGAGCTCACTATCTTAGCAATTCTACCTTTCCACTTCCTTAGCAGCCTGTTAAACCCAATTGTTTATTGGCTTGGTTGGATAGTCTAAGAAACCTAACTAAAGGTTGGTTTGACTATGTTTTAATGTGTGTCTTGTTGTGAATGATGGCTTGGTCATGTAATCCTGTGAAACCCACCTGTTTGTATTTTTTTCCTTAGTAACCTGTGAAACCCAACTGGTAGTTGGCTTGGTTGTGCTTTGTTGAGCATGTTGGCCATGTGTGTAATCCTTAGTTGGATAGTCTGAGAAACCCAACTATAGGTTGGTTTGACTATGTTTTGATGTGTGTTATGAGTTCTGGCTATGTGTGAACCTATTGTTTCCCTATTTCTTTGTGGAAATAATTCCCATCTCGGGGATGGTAGTGTGTTGAGAGTTTAAAGAACACACTGACCTATGGCTGAGTGGAACATTGCAGTGACATAGATAGTTGCGGGACAACTTAATCATCAAGATAAGTATTCCCTGTCTTTCCTGTTTATGCATTGTAGTTGCTTATGAATGAAGTAGGGATTACTGTTGAATAAGTATCTATGTTATGCTTTTTTATGCCATGTATATGTCTATAAATTTCTATGTTCATGTTGAATGCTTGTTAATGATTAAGTAGAGGTTTACTTGGGAATTTTTTCTTGCATTTTACTCCTATGTATGCCTTGTGTTTTTGTTGAGCATTTTTCCTAAGTCCCTGGAGGCTAAAATCATGGTGACAGGATCAAAATGCATGTGATTTAGTGTTTTTTCCCCTTGGAATCCACTTGGGGAACGAGAAGGGAGGAAATTGGAAAAGAACAATTGGACAAGGAAAATTGTGGGTTTTCAGCACTGCGAGATCCGCTTGCGGAAGGCGAAGGGAAGAAGAGGAAAATTGCATAAAGGTACTAAGGAAAAGGTTAAAGTTCTGAGTTCTAAGTTTCGAGCGGAAGGCAGAAAGCAGAAGTGCAGAAGGCAGAATAATGGTTGAACTTTTCTGTTGAGTGTTAAGGTTTTGAATTTCAAGTTCTGAGTGGAAAACGAAAAGCAGAAGTGTAGAAGGTAGAGTAATGTTTGAACTTTTTTGTTGAATGTTAAAGTTTTGACTTGTGAGTTTCGAGCGAAAAGCAGAAAGTGAAAGTGCGGAAGGAGGAATAATGGATGAACCTTTACGTTGAATGTTAAAATTTTGATTCTTGAGTTTCGAGGTCGAAAAGGCGGTAAGAGGAAGCTTGAAAGATGAAAGGCGGGAGAGTGGTCGAATATATCCTTCACACATGGTGTTTTCGATTCCTGAGTTCCAAGCGGAAGGCAGAAAGCGGAAGTGCATAGGGAAAAGTGTAAAAAGAATAGGTTAAGTGTTGAAATGGTGTTTCTGGTCACAGAAGGGATCTATGAAGGGAAGAAATACTATTACAGTGCTATCCAATCCTAAGAATGAAGGTGGAAGAGTGTGTTAAAACCCATGCCCTATGTTTGGAAAGGAGGAAAAGGGTTCTTGAAGTAAACATTTTAATAATTACTCATTATGGGGTATGGGGATGTTATAATTTGGGACAATGAGATCCCTCTGGGATAATTATTAGGTTCAATATTTTTCAAATATGGAGGAAAGGGATGGTATTGGTAGAGTATAGGGAAGGTATTAAGGTATTTTTCTCTATGGTGATCTTCATTTTAATCGATATCTAAAGGGATGGTGGTAATAACATAAATCAACAAAGTAAAATGAGGCTTTTGGGATTGAAAAAGGAAGAGGCTTACCCAATTGTCTAGAAAACATGACTTCTATGGGTACAAAGACTCTAGGGAGATAATTTTATACTCTAGACCTAAAAGAACCTTGAATCCAGTATCAATTTGAGAGTTATCCTCATTTGTGATTTTCCCTATTCGTCCTTTGATTGTTGTGAAGCCTCTAATGTAGAACAAGCATCAAGTAGTTGGATAGCCCTGGAAAACTTTTAACAGTTTCGTTGAGTCTTTTTCTTATGTTATAAATAGTTCCACATTTTAATGATGAGCCATTGACACTTGAAATATGAGTTCATTAGGTAGTTTTCCTAGTAGTGAGGCAATTCCATTTAAAATATTTATAAATATGGCATAAAGAACAAATGAAAGAGATGTTTACATAGTCTAACATCTAGGTGTATTTGCACTTTACATATTCTATAAGAATTTTTTATGGAATCCCCTCCATTATATCTTCCTTAATGAAAATGAAAACTCTATTCACCTTCGCTTGACTCATCTAATAATGTATCTCATAAAAAAAAATTGAATTTTTATATCTAACTCCTTATAGTTGCAAGGGTTAGGACTATTCTCTTTTTGTGTCAAATAATGGATACCATTGATTAGAGACAGGGGTAAAATTTACCTAGAGACAATATCTTCACAAATCTACATAAAAACCTCTCCTTTTTTGAATTATCGACCAAATTCCCCAAATAGCACAAAAATAGAAATAAAGACTAACTTCAAGCCTTGATAAGGAATAATAATTCTCCTAGATGGGGAAACCACCTTTTACAATATAACGAATTCATAAGATAAGATGACGTCTAAAATTATATCTCCTTGGTATATATAAGAGACAAATATTACCAATATAATTAAGTTCCTAGTCAACCATCAAATAAAATTTAATTTCTTAGTTTTACCATTAAGTTCCTAGTTTTAACATGAAATTTAATATTCAATCTTTCCTTAGTAGATTTCATATATAGTTATAATATAGTACACATTTTGTTTGCATGGCATAATTTTCATGTATTAGGTTTCAAATGTTATGACATTAGGTTTGCATTGCAGTATGTTATTTTTTTATTTTTGGTGCTTTTAATATTTTTAACTTTGTATAAACGTTTTTAATGCTCGGGAAACCCTTAGGTACTGACCATTTATTTTAGGATGGTACTCAAGGTAAACCGTCGGCCTTGATTACAGATCCTATCCTGGTGGGGAGATCAAGTGAGGCTTGTCATAGCCACCCGAGGATTTGACCCCGAGACCTTCTGCTAGCATAAACAACTCTTAACCACTTGAGCTAACCCACCAGGATAAATTTGTATAAACTTATATGGATTATCACTAAATATGGTGAATTCATTACTGCATTCTACAAACACCATGTCTAATTATTTATCAAATCAAAAACTTATATAAACAAACATTAAATACTATGACTTTATTATTGCATATGAATGAAGAACATATTTATTCTATAGTCACCATGTCTAATTAAATAAAGTCAAGTTATATTATTAATATCCACCATGTCTAAGTATAATTAAATAAAGTCAAGTTATATTTATTAATAGTCAACATGTCTAAATACATCAAATCCAATGGATACTAAGATTTTCTTAGTGCATAAGAATGAAGAGTATATTTATTTAGCAGTGGGAGAGTCTTTTCTCACCAAAACAAAATCTAAAATTTGTGTTGTTCTTACATATATTGTAAGTAATAAAATTTGAATCCATGTATATAATAAAAAATAAAATTTGAAGTGAGGGATTGGCTCTATGCACCCATATGATTTCATTAATTGCCTGTCATTTCAAAGTTTGTTTCAAAACACAAACCCTAATACTGATTAACCAACCAAACGTGGAATAAATCAAAAGCGCACCTTTACTGCATATCAGGTAAAACATACTAGAATTTATTAATTTGTTGGATACATAGATGTTGTCTGAAACTATTTATCACATGCCATGATTAGAAAACTCACAGTTTACTAGTGGAAGGAAGTGGAGAGTCTCACTCCACATTCCCCTCTCCACTCCACCATTTGCATACAAACACATGTTATGGATTATTTTATTGCCCAAAATTTCCTGACACCATCCGGGCATTCTAGGACCGATGCAATCTGAGCATTCTAGGACTGAAGCCATCCAGATATTGATGTATCAGTATTCCAAGAAGTAGTGTCTAGTGTTCATGGTTAACCAAGCAGGAGAGGCACACCATATAAATATCACCAGATAAATGCAAAATTTTTTTTTTTGGAGACATAATTGGTAGATAAAGATAATAAAAATAGCACCGCACAAGAACCACATGTTACCTACAACCACATATATATTTTTACAAAAAATTCCACTATTTGCATACCAATGTTCGGGCCTAATGCGAACATATGCATTATGTTTTAGAGAAAAAATAACATTCCAATATTTGAAGAACATTTTTTTTGCAGAGTTATACCTATTTTCTATCCATCAAAGTTATATATTTTAGAAATTATTCTGATTGTCTTAGCAAGAGAGAGAAGGACTAGTGCGCTAGAAAGGAGAGAAAAGCAGATGTCTGGGGTTTACACTGCACCAGTTGAGTTTTATACTGAGGAAGTTTTGCGGGGTTTTCTCCCTTGTGGTTTCCCCGAGGAAAATATTTGTGTTCTTGTGTTTCTATGCATGTTGTTATTTCAATTATCTACTAGCGACTAATTGTTTTAAGATATCATCTAAGTAATTTAATAAAATTCAACATGGTATTAGAGTCACCTTGAAAGGAAACACTACATAGGTATGGTTTGTTGTTCCAAATAAATACCTTGAAAAATCAACTAGAAAAGAGGGCTCTCCCAATTCTCCTCTAAAGAGTGCATATTTCTATGGAGACATAACTGAATTCCAAGAATTTTCAATTTTGGACTTGTTCTTGCTGTCAGGAAAAACTAGGGTTTCAATTTTCCTTAGGTTTCATCATCAATATCAGAAAAAGGAAGTTGCTTTATACCTCACCTCAGGGAAGCACATATTATCCACTATTCAACTCAACTTGTGATCCCAATTGTAAAATTAAGGTTTTTGCTTCAAACCTTGAAACATCCAGAAGGAGGTGAGTCAGGAGTTGCTTTCTGCAAGTAAGTATATTTCCACCTTTTTCCATTTGAGGTTCTCAGTCTTCTAAATATGACAAAGAATAGAAAGCTAGATGAAAATCTTGAAGGGGATGAAAACTTCAGAGAATGGAAGTATAGGATCATGCTCATCCTCCAAGAGAATGATCTAGATAAGTTTGTGAAAGAGGAAGTGAAAGAACCCGAAGACGCTGAAGCCAAGTCCAAGCACAAGAAGGATATGATCATAGCAAAGGATAATAAATGATTCCATCAAATATAATCCAATTCCTCAAGTATCCTCAAGGGAGAATCCAAAAGAAATATTTGATTCCCTATCAGGTCTATTTGAATGGAGAAACATTAATAGGAAAATGACCCCGAGGAATCAACTCAAAAATGTAAGAGCTCAAAAGTTAGAGACTATGCAATCTTACTTTACAAGAGTAGCTCAAATAAAGGATCAGCTAGAATCCATTGATGGCATGGTTAAAGAAGCAGAGATTGTAATAACAACATTAAATGGCCTTCCAAGAGACTGGGAAGCCTTTATCCGAGGAATTTTCTCAAGAAGGAAACTAACCAAATTCTAGAAGTTATGGGAAGAATGTGTCCAAGAAGAAGAAAGGATAGTAGCCAAAGAAGAAAAGATAAATCAAATGAGGATCAAGCCTTGACTACTCACACCAAAGGAAAAAGGAAGAGTCATGGCCATCCTCCTAAGACGCAAGGGTTTAAAAGAACCAAGGTAGACTTCTCAAATTTTGAGTGTTTCACTTGCCACAAGTTGGGACACATTTCCATCAACTATCTCATGAAAGCAGAAAGAATAAAAAATATGAGAAAGTTTTAGGCCCATGCTATTGAAGACAGTGATCAAAAAGTAGGAAAGGAAGCAAAGAAGGATGAAGACTCCAAAGAAGAATATGTTTTAATATCTACTCTAACAAGATTAGTCTCACCAGGAAATGATACCTGGATAATTGATAGTGGTGCCTCCAATCACATGACTAGTTTCAAGGATTCACTCTCATTCCTTGAACAAAAGGAATCTCCACACAAATTAATGCTTGGAGATGATTCCCAATATCCCATTAGAGGAATAGGAGAAGCATCCTACAAATTGGATTATGGAAAGCCTATGAAAATGAAAGATGTCTTGTATGTCCTAGGACTAAAGAATATTCTTCTCTCTGTTTTATCCTTAGACAAGAAAGGCTTCATAGTTTCCTTTGTATATGGAAAATTCCTCATGTGGACCAAAGGTAAAACTATCGGATGATGCAGTAGATATTGGAGTTGAATAAGGAGGACTCTACAAATTGAAGGGACATACAGATTCAAAATTAGCAACCAGTACCATTAACCCATGTGAGCTATGGCACAGAAGGCTTGCTCATTTTCACTACAAATCTATTCTAATTGTAAGCAAGGTGGTAACTGGTTTACCTGAAATTTAGATAGAGCATGAAGGAGTGTGCAAAGGATGTGCACAAGGGAAGAATATGAAGAATCCTTTTCAAAAAAGTGATAGTAAGGAAAAGGGATTTTTAGATATTATTCACTCATTTATCTTCTGGCCAATACAAATCAGTTCATTAAGTGGGTATTTTTACTATGATTCTTTTATTGATGACTACTCCCGAGATACTTGGATTACTTCTTGAAAAAGAAGGATGAAGTTTTTGAAAGATTCAAGGAGTTTTAGGCCCTAGTAGAAAACTTCTCTGAGAAGAAAAAAAAAATATGAGGTTAGATAATGGAGGAGAGTTTACTTCAAATGAATTCAATGATTTTTGTAAAGAATCCGGGATTAAGATGGAGCTCACCATTCCCTACAATCCACAACAAAATGGTGTGGAGGAAAGAAAGAATAGATCTATCATGGAAGCTGTGAAAGTTATGATACATGATCAAGATATTTGAATGTACTCGTGGGAAGAAGCAACAAGAGCAAAAATATATGTACATAACATAATTTCCCATAGCTCCCTTGGGAAAAAAACTCCAGAAGAAATGTTTTTCGCAGAAAAACCAGAGGTAAATCATCTAAAGATATTTGGTTGTCCTGTATAAGCCTTGACTACTCACACCAAAGGAAAAGGAAGAGTCATGGCCATACTCCTAATACTCAAGGGTTTAAGAGAACCAAGGGAGACTTCTCAAATTTTGAGTGTTTCACTTGCCACAAGTTGGGGCACATTGCCGTCAACTATCCCATGAAAGAAAAAAGAATAAAAAAGATGAGAAGGTTTTAGGCCCATGTTGTTGAAGACAGTGTTCAAGAAGTAGAAGAGGAAGAAAATGAGGATGAAGAATCCAATGAAGAATATGCTTTAATATCTACTCTAACAAGATCAGTCTCACTAGGAAATGATACCTGGCTAATTGATAGTAATGCCTCCAATCACATGATTGGTTTCAAGGATTCACTCTCATTCCTTGAACAAAAGGAATCTCCACACAAATTAATGCTTGGAGATGATTCCTAATATCCCATTAGAGGAATAGGAGAAGCATCCTACAAATTGGATTCTGGAAAGCCTATGAAAATGAAAGATGTACTGATGTCCTAGGACTAAAGAATATTCTTCTCTCTACTTCAGCCTTAGACAAGAAAGGCTTCATAGTTTCCTTTATAGATGGAAAATTCCTCATGTGGACCAAAGGTAAAACTATAGTTTATGCAATAGAGATTGGAGTTGAGGAAGGAGGACTCTACAAATTGAAGGGACATACAGATTCAAAATTAGCAATGAGTACCATTAACCCATGTGAGCTATGGTACATAAGGATTGCTCATTTTCACTACAAATCTATTCCAATTGTAAGCAAGGTGGTAACTAGTTTACCTAAAATTTAGATAGAGTGTGAAGGAGTGTGGAAAGGATGTGCACAAGGGAAGAATACAAATAATCCTTTTCAAAAAAGTGATAGTAAGGAAAAAGGAATTTTAGATATTATTCACTCAGATATCTGTGGGCCAATACAAACCACTTCATTAAGTGGTCATTCTTACTATGCTTCTTTTATTGATGACTACTCCAGATATACTTGGATTACTTCTTGAAGAAGAAGGATGAAGTGTTTGAAAGATTCAAGGATTTTAAGGCCCTAGTAGAAAACCTCTCTGAGAAGAAAATAAAGATTCTGAGGTCAGATAATGGAGGAGATTTTACTTCAAATGAATTCAATGATTGTTGTAAAGAAGCTGGGATTAAGAGGGATCTCACCATTCCCTACAATCCACAACAAAATGGTGTGGCAGAAATAAATAATAGATCTATCATGGAAGATGTGAAAGTTATGATACATGATCAAGATCTTCCAATGTACCCGTGGGAAGAATCAACAAGAGAAACAGTATATGTATAGAACATAATTTCCCATAATGCACTTGGGAACAAAAATCTAGAAGAAATTTTTTTCGCAGAAAAACCAGAGGTAAGTCATCTAAAAATATTTGGTTTCCCTGTGTACATTCACATTCCCAAGGAGAAAAGGTATAGGTTATATCCTTCAGGAAAGAAGGGATTGTTTGTAGGTTATAATAGTGAACAATCTAAAGCTTATCGGATATATATCCTAGGGTACCGTCAAATTGAACTTAGTAGAGATATCACATTTGACGAAGATATAGCCTTCAGAAAATCAAAGAAAGATAAGGAAGATGAAGAGGATCATGAAGATCCCAAAACTGTTGAAAGTTCTAAAGAAATCAGAAATGAAGAAGAATTATAGATACCTGAAGAGCATGATATGACTTAACCTCAGCTACCTAAATATTTACCAAATGAGTTGATTTCTCGAGAGAGAAAACCTTCCTTGGCTCGTGAAGTAATTGAAGAAGAAAAAAGACATGGTTTTCCTGAAGGAACCATCCGAGAAAGGTAGAAACCAAAGTCATACCCCAGTTAAATGGCTTTGATGTGTGATCTGGTTGATAAAGAACCAACTTGTTTTGAAGCAACAATAAAAGAGAAAGAGTGGGTTGATGTGATGGTCGAAGAATACCAATCTATTATAAATAATGATGTGTGGGAAGTAGTACCAAGATCGAAGGACAAGTCAGTGGTATCCTTGAAGTGGATATTCAAAACTAATCACTCATCAAATGGAAGTATAGAAAAATATAAGGAAATATTTGTAGCCCGAGGATTCTCTTAGAAAGAGGGAATCGATTATGAAGATAACTTTACACCAATAGCTAAATACACCTCTATAAGAACTGCCCTTGCCTTGGCATCCAATATGAAATGGAAGCTACATCAGATGGATGTGAAGATGACATTCATTAGAGGAAATTTGGGGTCTAAAATGGGCCTTATAAGAAAACGTGCCAAAATAAGTTTTTGTGAGTTGGAATTCAAGAACCAATAGAATTTC
>LPNX010244263.1:71446-94746 GCA_001517045.1 Pseudotsuga menziesii
ATGCCTAAATGGATTGATTGAAGAAGAAGTATATATCGAAGAACCGCAAGGGTTCGAGATTAATGATAAGAAGACTCGTGTATGGAGACTAAAGAAGGAATTGTATGGACTAAAGCAAGCACCCAAAGCATGGTATGGAAGGATCGACGGATTTCAGATGAGCTTTGGCTTTACTAAAACTAAAGCAGACCCCAACCTCTACTATAAAGTCAATGATGATGGAATTATGATTTTGTTGCTATATGTAGATGATCTGTTTTTGACAGGAGAAGATAACCTGATTATCAAATATAAGAAGAAGATTTCTGCATAATTAGAAATGAAAGACCTTGGATGTTGCATTACTTTCTAGGTCTTGAAGTATGGCAGTATCCAGATGAGATTTTCCTAAACCATTGAAAATATACTGTAGAAATATTAAAGAGATTTGGAATGTTAGATTGTAAAGCTATGACTACTCTGATGACCAAAATTTTGAAGCTATTGAATGATGATAATTCAGAAGTTGTTGATGCCACTCTATATAGACATATTATTGGTTCAACGATGTACCTAACCAATACAATACCATATATGTATTTTGCAGTAAAAAACTTAAGTCAGTATATGGTGAATCCTAAACAAATTCACCTTATTGCGGAAAAACATGTGATGAGGTATCTAAAGAGAAATTTATATTATGAGCTCAAATATTCATCTAGTGGTGAGATCAAATTACATGGATATGCATATTCAGATTGGGGCAGAAGTGACAAATATAGAGAAAACACATCATGATGTTGTTTTAGTTTGGGATCAGGCCCGATCTCTTGGTTCAGTAGAAAGCATACCAATATTGCACTTAGCATGACAGAGAAAGAATACATTGCAGCATGTTCAAGATGTAGCGAAGTAGTGTGGCTTCAAAATATGTTAGCAAGATTATTCGATGCAGAGATAGATGCCACTGATATCCTTTGTGATAATCATAGTTTATTAAGATGACGGAGAATCCCGTGTTTCATGATAAGACAAATCACATTGAGATAAGATATTATTTCATCTAGGATATGGTTCAAAAGGGAGCTGTAAAGATCATGGTATGTTCCTAAAGATGAACAAGTAGCAGATGTGTTGACTAAGCCTTTGGCTCGTGTAAACTTTGAATACTTTCAAGACAAGCTTGGTGTAGTCTGAAAGGAAATCTCTTGAAAGAGGGAGTGATAGTAGTTGAATGATGGATGCAGTGCTAAGTAGCTAAGTCTAGAGGAGGGTATGTCTAGATAGGATTGTTTGGCCCGAAAGGGTTAGTAAGCCAGATAAGGCCTGTCGATCCTAGGGGGATTAGTATGTCTGGCTAGGATTCTTTGGACCGAAAGGGTTAGTAAGCCAGACAAGGATTGTTTGGTCCCCACGGAGGTCCATCTATCTAACTAGGATTTTTTTGGCTCGAAAGAGTTAGTAAGTTAGAAAAAAATCCTGAATGGATTTACCAGAGAACTCACTATGATGTTGCTCTGAGACGTTGAAGGGAAAGATGTATCCTCAGTATTCCTATACTGTTGGTTTTTGATGATTGTTGATAATGGTTGTTGAAATGTTTGATGATTGTCACAGTATTGTTATACTATTGATTTATAATGATTGCTGAGATATTTGATGATTGTTGAGATGTCGTGTTGTAGTATTGTTATACTGATGATTGTTGAGATATGGTTCTTCAATATTGTTTTGATGTATGTTTGCTTCAGTATTGATCAATTGATTGATTGAGTGATGTTACTCTAATTACTTTCAATGTGTGTTACCTCAATATTCCTATAGTGATGATGATTTTGATGATCTATCATTAATTGTTGCTTGAGTTTTAGCACTAACATGATAATGATTTTTTTGATGTTATTAGTATCCATACAAAGATGTTGCTAATAATGAAGTTGTAGATGATGTCTTATTATTCACATACCGATCCTATACAAGAAGTTCCAGTACTCATGCAGTAACGAGAGAATATGATTCAACATGTATACTTTGACAAGATAGATGACGATTCAATATTCACATACTGGTGCTTCAAGAAGAAGATCCAGGAATATGACTCAGTATTCAGATATTGATAGAAGATGTTCCTGAATATGTTTCAATAGAAGATAATAGAAGATGTCCAAGAATGTATGAAATACAAATATGACAGAAGATGATTCGACAAGATCAATGATGAAGATAATAGATGATGTTCCAAAACTTTGTATGACATATAGAGTCTCACCAGACAGTTGTACAAGGGAGTGTTAAATTATTGTAACTTTGGAGGATATTCTAGATGTATTGTATTCCTCCTTCGGGAGATGAGTTTGGTCTTGTTAGTGTCATTGAAATAATAAATGTAAACCTCTGAATGTAAGTTGTGTCAATAGTACCCAAGTGTCAATATAATAAATGTTATTTGTGGTGTAAAGTTGTCAAGTGGGACCAGTTAGTTAGAGAATTCGTCCCTTCTAGGTTAGAGGTCAAGTCAATGGAAGAATATAAATAAGGAGGTGCTACCCTTCATTTGTACTCACTCACTCAAGTTTTCTTAGCAAGAGAGAGAAGGATTAGTGCACTAGAAAGGAGAGAGAAGCAGTTGTTTGGGTTTTACACTGCACTAGTTGAGTTCTATACTGAGAAAGTTTTGTAGGGTTTTCTCCCTTATGGTTTCCTCGAGGAAAATCATTGTGTTCTTATGTTGTTGTGTTTCTGTGCATGTTGTTCTTTCAGTGATCTACTAGTGACTAATTGTTTTAAGATATCATCTAAGCAATTTAAGAAAATTCAACAAGAATTGTAAATGTACCCTTTGTCTCCTATATATATAGCAAGGAGATCTAGTTTAGGATGATATCATCATGTATCGTATAGTTTATGCATTTAAAATGATGTTTCCCCCTTGAAGATGCTTCTTATTGACCACTTTTACTTAATTCTTAAGGAATTGAACTACTCTCACTTTCTTATTTTATGCTCTTTTAAGAATTTGGTGCATAACAACCTATATCGAATATAATGGTATCATCCACAAATAAAATGTGATTTATTGAGAGAGAAAAATAAATGTTGATTAATCTTAATATACCTCTTCTACTATAATTTATAAAATTGTGTTGAGACCCTCAAGAATGATTGAAAAAAATGGAGGAGACAATGTGAAAACTTTTCTTAAACCCTTGAATGATATAAAAAAATATAAATCTTAATTCATTAATAAGTACATAAAGAGATGAGAAGATTTTACATCCTTCCATCCATTTAACCAACCAACAATAAGTTAAATTCAAAGTGAAGTACCATGAGCCTAAGGTGATTCCTAATTACCTTATCATTGCTTTTGGTCAAATCAATATTTATAACTATATCAAATATTTTTTCCAATTTTTATGAAATAAAATCCTTCTTAAAATACACCTACAACATTATGAACTAATTAATGATTATTTGGTTACCCATAATGTTTATGACAAATCCTTATACAGAGGGTTGAATTTAATTTTATGGAAATGAATTTTACAATAAACAACATTACTAATTAAATAGTGATTATTTGGTTACGAATAATGTTTTTAACAAATCCTTATAAAGAGGGTTGAAGTTAGTTTTATAGAAATGAATTTTACAATAATTTTGTGAACAATTTTGTAAACAACATTATATAGAAAGAGTGAATTGCATTATTCTTATGGTAAGAAGGAAGGAAAAAGGCACAAATAAATAAGGAGATCTTTAGAACGAACATAGATGTTGTATAGGAAGAAAAACGAAAAGCAATGTTGTTGGAATCCAAGTTGTAGTTGAAGTCGAAGCTCCATTCGGTGCAAATCCCAACGTAATTTCAAAACAAAATACATTACAAGTCAGTGTTAATCTCATGTAAATACATTACAAGTCAGTGCTAATCTCATGTCATGTTTTGTTTTGTTTTATTTTGTTGTAGTGTGGATACTTTATTGAACCAATGCAAAGTGCAGCTTTAGTGCAGATGAAGTAAAACAAAAAGTACATTAAATGCCCAAATGGATCTGCCAAGGAGATGACCTTGATGCTGCTTCGAGACGTTGAAGGTAAACATGTATCCTCAGTATTACTATAATGTTGGTTGTTGATGATGGTTGTTTAGATGTTTGATGATTGTCGGAGTATTGTTATACTATTGATTGTTGATTATTGTTGATGATGATTGTTGATACAATTGTTGTAGTATTGCTATACTGATGATTGTTGAGATATGGTTGTTTAGTATTGTTGTGATGAATGTATGCTTTAGTATTGATTAGTTGATTGATTGAGTGATATTACTCTGATGACTGTCAATGGATGTTTCCTCAGTATTCCTATACTTATGATGATTTTGATGATCTAACATTAGTTGTTGCTTGAGTTTTAGCACTAACAGGCTAGTGATGTTGTTGATGGTATTAGTATCCATACACAAATGTTGCAGATAATGAAGTTACATATGATGTCTCAGTATTCACATATTGATCCTATAGAATAAGCTCCAGTACTCATGCAGTAACAAGATAGAAGATGATTCAACATTTATACTCCGACGAGATAAACGATGATTCAATATTCACATACTGATGCTTCAAGAACAAGATCCAACAAGATGACTCAGTATTCACATATTGATAGAAGATGTTCCAGAATATGTTTCAGTAGAAGATAATAGAAGATGTCCAAGAATGTATGAAAGACAAAGATGATGGAAGATGATCGAGATGAGATCGACGATGAAGATAATATACAATATTCAAAAAATTCCTATGACATATAGAGTCTCACCATACAGTTGTACAGTTGTAGTAGTGGTTATTGATGTGGTTGAATACCTTCATAGTTAAGAGGGAGTGTTAAATTATTGTAACTTCGAAAGACATTCCAGATGTATTTTATTCCTCCTTCAAGAGATGAGTTTGGTCTTGTTAGCGTCATTGAAAGAAGCAATGTAAACCTCTGAATGTAAGTCAAGTCAATAGTACCCAAGTGTCAATATAATAAATGTTATTTGTGGTGTTAAGTTTTCAAGTGGGCCCAGTCAGTTAGAGAAGTCGGTCTTGCTAGGTTAGAGGTCAAGTGAACTGAAGAATATAAATAGGGAGGCACTCCCCTTCATTTGTACTCACTTACTCAAGTTGTCTTAGAAAGAGAGAGAAGGATTAGTGCGCTAGAAAGGAGAGAGAAGCAGTTATCTGGGTTTTACATTGCACTAGTTGAGTGCTATACTGAGGAAGTTTTGCGGGGTTTTTTTCCTTGTGGTTTCCCTGAGGAAAATATTTGTGTTCTTATGTTATTGTGTTTTTGTGCATGTTGTTCTTCCAATGATCTACTACTGACTAATTTTTTAAGATATCATCAAAGCAATTTAATAAAACTCAACAAGAATTGTAAATGTACCCTTTGTCTCCTATATATACCAAGGAGATCTAGTTTAGGATGATATCATCATGTCTTGTATAGTTTATGCATTCAAAATGATGTTTCCCCCTTGAAGATGCTTCTTATTCATCACTTTACTTAGATCTTAAGGAATTGAATTACTCTCACTCTCTTATTTTATGCTCTTAAAGAATTGAATTACTCTCACTTTCTTATTTTATGTTCTTTTAAGAATTTGGAGCATAACAACCTATATCAACTATAATGGCATCATCGACAAATAAAAGGTGATTTATTGAGAGAGAAAAATCAATGTTGATTAATCTTAATCTACCTCTTCTACTATAATTTATAAAAATTGTGTTGAGACCCTCAAGAATGATGAAAAAATGGAAGAGACAATGTGAAATCTTTCTTTAAACCCTTGAATGATATAAAAAATATAAATCTTAATTCATTAATAAGTACATAAAGAGATGAGAAGATTTTACATCCTTCCATCCATTTAACCAACAAGAAGTTAAAATCAAAGGGAAGTACCATCAGCGTAAGGTGAGTTCGAATTTCCTTATAATGGCCTTTGGTCAAATCAATATTTATAACCATATCAAAGGTTTTTTCAATTTTTATGAAATAAAATCCTTCTTAAAATACACCTACAACATTATGAACTAATTAATGATTATTTGGTTACCCATAATGTTTTTGATAAATCTTTATGCACAGGATTGAAGTTAGTTTTATGGAAATGATATTTACAATAAACAACATTATAAATTAATTAATGATTATTTAGTTACCCATCATGTTTTTAATAAATCCGTATTTTAAGAAGGTGTTTTTAACAAATCCTTGTAAAGAAGGTTGAAGTTAGTTTTATAGAAATGAATTGTACAATAATTTTGTAAACAACATTACCTAAAAAAAAGTGAATTGCATTATTATACCTGCCTCAGCAGGTATATTGTAATCGATCACAAGTCAAACTCCTTTGACTTTGGTATTAGTTGGTGTCTTTTGATGCAGCAATAAAGAATTACAACCTGTTTTGCAAAGTATGACTTAGGGGTTTGTAAAATATTTTTTTAAATTTTGTTAAAAAGCAATTTTTGTAAACAGCTGATTGGTGGATAGAAGATGATGTCAGCTTTGGGATTTGGTATTTGGATTTGAGTTGACATGTGTCAACATGACATCATAATAATGAAATTAAAAAAATAAAAATTATATGCAATTGCTGTTCTGCAATGCAGGATGGCTGTCAGATTCTACACAGGGACTTGAGAGGTATGGAGACCCTTCTGCTATATACTGACATCTTCTTGCGATATCAACAGAAAGGTCCCTCGGAGATAGTGAAGATTTGGTTGCAATTGCTGCAAAATTCGCTTACAGAGGCAAACCGCCTTTTCGATCGCTGGAGACCACGCCAAAGCTGTCTTGGCTGTGTGGTGTGCAAACCCGTGAGACTTTCAAAAGAAATAAGGGAATGGAATGCATTATTTGATCAGCTCTATCACGACTTTCAAAGTGACTTGTTTCAGCATATTGATTTTTCAGGCAACGCCATAATCAGCGTTGCGGTCGACCCTCTCACGGAACTGTTGAAAGATGTTATTAAGGAGGAGGAGGATAACCGTCAGATTCTGCAAACCGACTTGAGGTGTATGGAGAGCCTTCTACGAGATTTTAGCACCCTCTTCCGAGATGGACAAACTATCTTCCAATCTGAAAAGAACGCACACCAGGAGATCGTGAAGTGGTTGCAATCGCTTCAAACTTCTCTTACAGAGGCAAATCGGCGCTTACTGATCGATCGCTCGGGACCGAACCAAAGCTGTACAGAAATAAGAGAATGGAGCACATCTTTTGATGAGATCTATCATGGCTTTCAAAGTGATTTGTCAATATTGCTGACTTCTCTGCAGTTTCTTTCATCAAACCCGTTGCATATTCAACAAAAGGCAAAAGATCCCGTTGTAATATTCAACAGAAAGCAACGACCCCTCTCCAGAGATGAGGCCTGGATGCTGTTTTGCAGAGTGGCTTTCAAAGAAGACCAAGTTTCTATGGATATCGAAGACCGTGCTAGTAAAATTGCGGAGCAGTGCAGAGGTCTTCCTTTGGCCATTAATGTACTTGCCGCAGCAACTCTCAGGTTCCATCAGTATTATTCCGTTTTCTCCAAGAACCCCAGACCCAGCTACTTCATGCCTTTTGGTTTTAATGGCAGGCGTTGTGTAAAAATGGACAGAAATAGCTTGTAATTTAGTTGACTTACCGGAGCTTATCCGTTCTACATTGTACAATAATCAACCCTATTACTTGCAAAATTTACGGGGAACTCGAATTTGCAATACTATAAAAAGCGGCGTAGTTATAAGCTTTTAGTTCCTAATGGCATTGATCGCAAGAAAGCAAAACGGTCGTGGATCAAAAGAAAAGGTAGCCATAAGACCAAATTCGATGCATTGGATGTGGAATTAGCAAAGCATTTTTCCGGATTCCTAGAGATTTGATTTATTTACGCAGTATGCATGGGAGAGTTTTTGTTTCGCACAATATTATTTAACCTTACGCAACAGTATTTGCAATCTTTATACACTAAGAAAGAAGCATGCAGATCATTTAACAGACAGATTAAGTTCACAGAATTTTCTATCTAGAGGGTTAAATTCCTGCATACTACGAGCCACGATCATCTACACGATCATTTTCAGTGTCATTACTCGACATTTGGTAGATTTATAGTCACTAAATAGATTTGGAAACTTACCGTCAAAAATAAAAGATCCTTTCAGCTCCGAGATCATCTACGCGGCAAGACTTTACTGAAATGATTCGAAAGAAAATACATCTTTGATAATCTGGAGATCATTTACGCGGCAAGAATTTACTGAAATGATTTGAAAGAAAATACATCTGTGATAATCTCAATATATGGAAACAAGTCTGTGGAGAACAATATACATAACCGGTTATTTACTGATCAAATGAAAGTAACGTGTGAGAACATTCAGCAAAATGATCTAGTATAGAAAATATCACATCTAAGAAACCGATCGAATTGTAAAATTCGCAGCATTTACGGTATAGAAAAAGAGAAACATATCGAATTGTAAAATTCGCAGCATTTACGGTATAGAAAAAGGCAAATACCGGTCTATTTAATCAACAGCGGCATCAAGAAGCAAGCGCTTTATTATCATTGATAAAGATTATTTACCGTATTTGACAATAACTAGTCACAATATATGTTGGAAGATATCCCATTCTTGTTTACGGAGTATTAAGAGTTTCTACTGAAACGTATTAAGAATTCCATCTTATACCTAAAAGATTTTGGTCACCGAGCTGCCATTGGCATCATCAAAGTGTATACCATTATTTGAAATATTATTTAGATAGCAATTCCAGTCTTTCTGAGATTATTCACCAAACAATCAATTTTTGTCAAAACACAAGCAGGTATTTCCATGCTTTTCATTCACAACTAAAATTAACGTTCATGCTAAGATGCCAAATGGATCTTTTCACAACAATCTTACATTTACAGCTCGGAAACAACAACTTTCCCAGCATTCCATAGCAGACCGTTGGGCAGTTAAAATATATGGTCTTTCAATTCTTCTCCGTCAAACGTAACAGACTATGGACCTTGAACGACTTTCAACTACATGTCGACATCGAGAAATTTCTCGGCACCTCTTATGCTTTACAGACCGTTTCGCAGATTTCTGGAAGCTTTTCCTGGCCGGAATATTTGTTCAAAGAAGAATACAAGCTTTTCCAGAACCCAGCAAATAAATAAATTAAATAGAATAACTATGATTAAACCGTGGGCATGGGGGAATCCTTAAAATTTTTTGGTTTATTGAAAATAATATAATATTGGTCACTTCAGTGTTCTTGGTTATGGGTTCATTCAGATTTGGTCACAAGTTCCATTATTCTTTGGTGTCGTTGTGTGAAAATTCTAAATTTGCTTACTGCTAACTTCAAAGAAAAAAATTATGAAACTGTCTTTACCTTGCTTGAGCTTGAGTACATGTACATTATCAGTGAAACTTTGTAAACAAAACAAAAATTAAAATTCGTAAATTAAGTAAATTTTTATTTATGCTTAATTTTCTTCGATATAAAATGTGTTGGTTTTTTCAAAAGTTTCAGTTTACATTTTATCCTTCATTTTAAAAATATTTTATTATTATAAAAATCTACATTTTCGAATATAATTTTATTTATTAATAAATCATGCTTCAATTAATTAAACTATTAAACTGTCGACTTTTTGTAACAAATTTATTTTAACCTATCTGCCTTTTGTAATAGAATTATAATAAATTCAATAATTTTGAACCTTTCAACAACAATTCTTTGCTTTGTGCTTGCAATATTCTAATATCGCATATTTGAGAAAAGGCACCTCAACCTTATCTAAAGGGAATAAGTTTGTAGTCCATTGAATATGAATGTTAACTTGGTCTTAGTTCAGTTTTTGTTTTTATAATGGTGAATCATATTATTTATGACGATATATACATTGGGTAAGAAACAACTTTAAAAGTAAACTATTTATTGTTTTTGTATATATATTTTTTCAATTTATATTTTAGTTAAGTTTTAATTATGTTTATAGATGTTTTTATTTGAGATTTGGGGTGGATTACCTAGTATTTTATGAATAAGGTTCATAGATGTTTTTGACTAGAGGAAGATTGATTATATGGCAGTCGTTAAAAATTCGAAATAAACAATTATAAAGAAAAGAATATAAAAAAGCGCTGTCACTATATATTTTCTTTAAGCTTGGTTTGATAACTAATTAATTGATATACACATAGAAATATAAACAACACAGTTACAAGATGTAACAAGTAATGCAACAACCTATAAACAACAAGTAATCTCACATAGAAATATAAGTACCATAGCAACAAGTAATACATTGTTGCGAGTTTGAATGTTTCATAATTTCTTCAACTTTTAGCTTTAAACTATATACAATATTACAATAAATATTTCTAAGAGGCGTATAAGCAGCCTTGCTGCTATTTCACTTGTTTTTATTGTAAGAAGGAAGAAAAAAGGCACGAATGAATTAGGAGATCTTTAGAACGAGCATAGACGTTGCATGGAAGAAAAATGAAAAGAAATGTTGTTGGAAGCCAAGTTGAAGTTGAAGCTCCATTCGGCACCAAACTTGACCCTAGCTCAACCCAACGCTAAACTCGGTGCAAAGCCCGGCCTAATTTGAAATTGTAACGTGGAACCGACATTGGCATTCTAGGACCGACGCCTGCATGCAAGGATGAAATATAATTACCATAGCAACAAGTAATACATTGTTGCGAGTTTGAATGTTTCATAATTTCTTCAACTTTTAGCTTTAAACTATATACAATATTACAATAAATATTTCTAAGAGGCAGGTATAAGCAGCCTTGCTGCTATTTCACTTGTTTTTATTGTAAGAAAAAAGAAAAAAAGTACCTAACGAGCATAGACGTTGCATGGAAGCAAAATGAAAAGAAATGTTGTTAGAAGCCAAGTTGAAGTTGAAGCTCCATTCGGCGCCAAACTTGACCCTAGCTCAACCCAACGCTAAACTCGGTGCAAAGCCCGGCCTAATTTGAAATTGTAGCGTGGAACGGGCATTGGCATTCTAGGACCGACGCCTGCATGCAAGGATGAAATGAACTGGCCTTGGTGACCCAAATTGGAAAACAAAATACATTACAAGTCGGTGCTAATCTCATGTCATGTTTTGTTGTTGTAGTGTGGATAATTTATTGAACCAATCAAAAGTACAGATGAAATGAAGTAAAACACAAAGTACATTAATATGTCCGTATCAGATAATTAGTTGTTTGAAAGACCGATAGGCATGGACTGGCATGGACTGACTACTGCATGCAGGGCAGAACAAACATGTACGTTCAGTCCATCCAACTCACCACAGTGTCTTCGCTGTCCATCCAAGAGGGAACTTACATGTTTTTTAAGCTAAAGCCTGCATGCAACCATTATCAGACCATCGCATGGCCATGCGAGCCTCACTCCACTCCACTGCAACTATCAGTGTTATGAATCCTCCCAAAAATGCCCTAGCTAGGCCATTGTTATAAATCCACAACGCCATTCAAGCATTACAGGACCATTGTTTCCACTGGACTGGAGGGCAGCCGCATTCGCGCGCGGTTAACCAGGTAGGGTTACAGTAGGCAGGGTATAGACCAGGCAGGATTACAGCAGGCAGCGTCAAGTATTTCGAGTGGAGTATATCCAATGGTGTGGAGTGAAGCAGAAAGCCTACATACTGTTCTTATTCTAATGTTTTCAAATGATTACTCTAAATGTTTACACACCTGTTACAATAAGGAGATTAGGGACTAGTAACCTGCTGCACAGATTTGTAAATGATTACAAACCTTTCCTCTTTTCTATTATTTCCTTTCCCCTCTTTCTCTATTATTTCCTTTCCCCTCTTTCTCTCTCGTTATTCAGCTTCTCATTCTTCGTTCGTTACTATTGCAGAGATTTGTAAATGTTTACAAACCATTCCTCTTTTCTATTATTTCCTTTCCCCCTCTTTCTCTCTGGTTATTCAGCTTCTCATTCTTCCTTCATACAGCTTCCTATCTCCTCGCTGGCGTTTCTTGATCTTCTTTATCATATTCACGTCACAGGAAGGCGCGGGACGTGCTTCTTTATGTATTTTGCTTCTCTCCGCTTGACGTGGGTTGCTTCTCTGTTTACTCCCTACCATAACCCAGAACACTCCACTATATGTCCGTATAGATCACCACTATCAGAGAACTAGTTGTTTGAAATACCGATTCGCGGCATCCAGGCATTCTAGGACCGACGCATGCATGCAACCATTATCAGACCAACGCCATGCCTCACTCCACTCCACGACAACCAACAGTCTTATGAATTGCTGAGTTATTTTGAAAGCGTCCCAAAATTTCCGAAGGTCATCGTTATAAATCCACAATGCCATTTAGGAATTAGAGGACCAGTATTTCGAGTGGACTACAGAGCAGCAGCGTTCGCGGTTAACCTTGGAGTGGAGTATTTCCAATGGAGTGGAGGGAAGCATCCTTCGCGATTAAACAGGTAGGATAATTACTGTACTGTTAGTAAATGTTTACACACATAATTAGGGACTTGTAACCTGATGCACAGATTTGTAAATGTTTACAAACATAATTTCCTCTTTTCTATTATTTCCTTTCCCCTTTGCCCTATCTTTGGGGGTTATTTTTACTATTTTCCAGTCATACCTAATTTCCTCTTTTCTATTATTATTTCCTTTCCCCTGACTTTGGGGTTATTTTTACTATTCTTCCTTCATACTGGCTCTGTCCCAGCTTATGTTAAAGATTACCAAATAAATGAAGAAGAAAATGAACGAAGAAAAATATACTAAAGATTACCAAATGAATGAAGAAGAAAATGAACGAAGAAGAAAGATTACCAAATGAATGAAAAAAAAAATGGAATACGAGTAGATATATTGATTAATTGGACAATGAAATGCATCCTCAATATTAACCAAATGTATATATAGAACTACATAACAGTAAAACCATGGATCAATACCATGAGTGGTTCACGACCAAATCAACTACTCAACTAACTAACTAATACATTATTGACCCTAACTAATACACTATTGACCCTAGTGAACCAATGAACCAGTAAAATTACAATTCTTAAGAGCTTCCTCGCTGGCATTTCTGTAAAAGAAAAAAGATCAAAGAGAGAAGCACTGAGGGCGTATTAATCGCCTTCTCAATATTAATCAACTGAATATATAGGAAATAAATAATGATAATACTATGGGAGAATACCATAGGTGAGAGAATACTATGGGTAACCAACTAACTCACTAACTAACCACATGTAAGATTACATTCTTCAACACACCCCCTTAATCTCAACTGGTAGTAGATCTTGAGCACCTATCTATGTCTAAGTGCTCTCTTTGATATACAAATGCAGATGTTCCCAATGGTTGGTTTGGTGAACATGTATGTCCGCTGCTCCTTAGAGCCACAAAACAGTCATCATGTCATCAACATAAATACATACCATCAAAAGTTTACCTTGCTATGTTTTGACATACAAAGTGGGCTCATTGTTGCTTCTAATGAAACCATTGTTGATAAGGTAGGAGTCTATCCTACTGTACCAAGCTCCTGGAGCTTGTTTTACACCATACAAGGCCTTTTTCATCTTACACACTTTGTCTTCATGACCTTTGATAGTATAACTAGGTGGCTGGTATACATAAAATTCTTCTTCAAGAATGTCGTTACGAAAGGAAAATTTCATATCCATTTGATACACAAGCCATTGATTTTGTGTTGCAATGGAAAGTGCAACTCTGATGGTATCCATCCTTGCTACAGGAGAAAAGGTTTCTCATAATCTACACCATACTTCTGTGCATATCCTTTGGCAACCAACCATGCCTTGTGCTTTTCAAGTTCTCCTTTTTCATTCAGTTTGGTCTTATAGACCCATTTGACTCCAATACTAGTTTTGTCTGCAGGGATGTCAACAAGATCCCAAGTATGGTTTTTCTCTATTGCATCAATATCTACATTCATGTATTTTACCCACTATGTATCCTTTGCTACTTCATTAAAATATGTGAGCTGACAGGAGAAGAGAGCAAACTGAAGTTACTCATCAGGAACTAGAGTCTGTTCGTATATCTCTCTCAAGATTTTGGTTTTCGGTTCTCTGGTGGATTGTCTGTTGCTTCTTCTTGCTGTTGTACTTCCAATCTTGGAATTCTGATAGGTAGATCTGGAAGATATGACCTTTCTTCATGTTCTATGTATGAAGGATGAGTCCAGCATTTGTCTTTAATGAATTTTATGTCTCTGCTCACTAGAACCTTCTTGTTGACAAGATTATACATCTTATGCGCCTTGTGTTGTTCACTGTAACTAGTTAAAATGCAGCACTCACTCTTCTTGTCCAATTTTCTTCTGATTTCATGAGGTATATGTGCAAAAGAAATAGAACCAAAAATTATTAGATGTGCAACACTAGTCTTAGTGTCACTCAATGCTTCTTCAGGAATCTTTTCCTAGATAGTCAATATGGGTGATCTGTTGAGTAAGTAGACTGAGCATCCAATAGCTTCATCCCAATACTCATCTAATAGCTTCTTGTGTGATAACATGCTACGAGCCATGTTTATGATGGTCCTCTTATTTCATTCAGCAACTCCATTCTGTTGTGCAGTGTATTTGGTAGTGAATTGTCTTTGGATGCCATGCTGCTTACAAAAGTCTGAAAACTCATGTGAATCATATTCACCTCCACCATCTCACCTGAACATTTTAATGAACTTTCCAGACTACTTCTCAATGAGAGCCTTGAACTCCTTAAACCTTGAGAAGGTCTCTGATTTGTACCCTATGAAATAAATCCATGTTTTCTTTCTAAAATAATCAATAAAAGTCAAAAAATAAAAAATGCCTCCTATGGATTGGGTTTGCATGGGTCCACATAGGTCTGTATGAACTAACTCAAAATGTTCTTTGGCTCGAGTGGTGGAAGTGGGGAAAGTGTCCCTTTGATGTTTATCAGTGATACAATCCTCACAGGTGTTGGATTGTTCATGAATAATTGGTAACCCTTTGACCATTAACTGTTTGTGCAGAAAATTGAGACTCTTGAAAGGAAGATGACTGAATCTACAGTGCCATAACCATGATTCATCTAGACCGAAAACTGTATGGGCTACAGACTGTGGAAGGTTGGAACTCCTAAGACTAAGAGGAAATATTATATTCTTGGTCATTTCAACTTTGGCTATGATTCTCTTATTTGGGCGTTTATCATAGACAGCACATTATGTATCATAAAACCTAGTATCATACTATTTTTGAAGTAATTGACCTATACTGATCAAATTTACATTCAAATGAGGTACATAAAACACCTCATGAATAAATTTCTTTTCATTTTTCTTAGTAAGTACAAGAATAGTACCTTTTCCTTTTGTTGGAACCAGAAAGTCATCTCCTAGCTTGATATTCGTGAAGACTAAGGAATCCAAACTAGAGAATAGTGACTTATTACCTATCATGTGATTGTTGCAACCACTATCTAGTAGCCATAGATCTGAGCTGTAGTGTTTTTTAGTTTCTTGATAAGTCAAAAACATCACCTCTAATGAGCCTTCTTCTTCTTTGGAGACATTGGTTTTTCTATTGTTCAAGCTATTGTTCTGGTCAACTTGATTCATTTTTCATTCTCGTTCATAGTAGTAGCCATGGATCTAAGTTGTAGTGTTTTTTAGTTGCTTGATAAGTCAAAAAAATCACCTTTGATGAGCCTTCTTCTTCTTTGGAGACATTGGCTCTGCTATTGTTCAGGATATTATTCTGGTCAACTTGCTTCATTTTTCATTCTCATTCATAGTGCCCATACTTCTTACAGTAGTTATACTGAACATTGGACTTATTTGTCCATCTCTTGCCTCTCCCCCTATGACCTTGAGATTTGTGAGAGTATTCTGAATGCTTCGAGTCTTCATGACTATGAATGGTTCTGTCTTCTATAGCTGGAGACCCTCAACCTCTTCTTCCTCTACCTCATCCTCCTCTGCCTCGACCTCTGTTGAGGGAATCTTGGGTGTTGAATGCATTATTCAATGATTCTTCTTCTTGATTGAATCATGCTTCATGAGATATAAGAGATCCAATCAACTCTTCTACGGTAAACTGAGACATATTTTTTGCCTCTTCTATGGCAGTCACTACCATAGAAAACTTCTTGGTGAGACACTGAAGAATATTCTGAACAACGATATTTTGTTCTAGTGTTTCACCATAGGTTTGGAAGTGTGCTTCGATTGATAGAGGTGTGTGCCCATTGGAAGTGCACGTCTGCAACACAAACGACAGTTCCCTTCGATAGTTGAAGAGGTGCTCATCGTAGGAAATTTTTGGGGTGTTCTAGAGAGTGCATGCTCCATAGAGCACTAAAAAAAAGATCACCCATCGGAAGAGCATCAGTTGGAAGTGTGCTTCCACAAGAAAATGAAAGCATGCTAAGGAGGAGTGACCATAGGAAAGTGGGAATTCATGAAAGTGCATTTGCAGAGGTGCACTCACAACAACACGCGACAAACATTGTGCCCAACAGATTGGATTGGTGCGCTAAGATGATAAGTGTTTTGGAAGAATCACTTTGGCAAGGAAGGTGACACATCATGGAGAAGCACTCAAAGTGTGCTCATAGTAGCACGTGTCAACATAAGGAAACACTCATCAAACAAGTGCGCTTGGGAAAGTGCCAGCAAACGGAAGCGCCCAGTAAAGTTGTGCTCAGGTGGTCCTAGCAAAATGACCGACGGATCATGTGCTTAGTGTGATAAGTGCACTAAGGAGAAACGAAGGTTTCTAAAGAGAATGTGGCGGCCAAGAGAGCGTGAAAATATCGAGTGTGGTGTAGTGGCATCACTCAGACTTAGTGATAGCAAAGTAAAAAACGGAGATGGCTGGGACAAGTTTATCATAGGCGTTGACAGAAACATCCAAGTGTTTGCAAGAAGTAGATGGCTTATTGCAATGATTGTTCTAGGAACAGGTTGAAGGTGGACTGAAGTGTGCTATGGTGAAAATAAAAGACTTCTCCCACGATTCAGCAAGCCAAGTAGTTGCGGTGGCACCTTGCAACAAGGTTGGAATGATTTCAAGCATGATCACATCAAAGGTTTGGAAAAGACACTTGGTGCAAACATATCATAATTTGGAAAGAACAGAGGTTTTCACAGGTTTGCTTGCAGAGATGACCCAGAATTGGGCTTTTTAAGAAGGCACACTCCGGAAGTTAGCTCAGCAGCTTAATGACCAAGATGACCAAGGAAGACTTAGTCTTGGAGATGGGAAAGTGAATTCAGTTCGAAGTGGCTGAAGATGTCAAGAGTAAAGAAGTAAATTTGGAAGAAGCAACGAGGGAGTGCAACAACCATGCGTCCAAGAGAGTTTCCAGAGTCATCCCCCAGGACAAGATGACTTTGGGAGAATGATGGAAATCTACGATTTTTGAAGACATGGAGTTGGTGGTAAATCTATGCAAACCTACGGAGAGTCCTCAAGGAAACGAGGTGCAATAGAAAATGTAAGTTGGAATAGTGAGATTTATTATCCAAGAGAAGGATGAAGACAAGTCTTAGCCACTCTTTGATGGGGATTTGGATGAACATGTTTCATGGGAAGCCTTAATAGCATTCGAGAAGGAAATGAGGCTTTCTCTTGGCATGCTGAAATGTGATGGATGGAAAAATCACTTTGTTTTTTATCCAAGTTGAGGAGATGAACATGATGTCTTGCTTCTCGTGACGAAGGGAGTGATACCAAAGGCACCTTACAGAAGGTTTTCTTAGAAAATTTTTAGTCAAATCGATGAAAGCACATAGCTAAGGGCATCAAACGAATTGTCTAAGTCAAGGTACAATTCAAACATGGAAGAAGTAGTTTTTCCAAAGGATTGACAGGTTGTGGAGTGCACCAAATCACACAAGGAAATGCAGTTCAGACATGACGATGTTTGTTCCTTTGAGTTGGATGGATAGTTGGATTAGCTACCCAACTTGTATGGCTTTAGGGGCATGCAACGGATGGAGGGATTGAAGGATTGACATAGTAATGGAGCATGACAAGGTGACAAGCACAACAACTGACCCATGAGATACTCTTAGAGATTGTCTTCTACGACAGATGATTGCGGATCATTCATAAACTTTGGTCAAAGGCAGCAGTTGCAGCAGGTTCCTAAGGATGACAGTTACTTGGGAACGTTGTCGGGATGACAACATGTTTAAGTGGGGGAGGATGTCACAACCTTGAGTTTGGAGACACCTTAATCACTCCCAAGAGGTGACTTGGGTGCTTGTGTGGGAAAGATGGTTCATTTGGAAGACTTGGAAAGGGGACCCTTGGCTAAGTGACAGAACGAGGTGGGACATGTGGACCAAGTAGGGGCGCGCTCCCACCAATGAATCCCGCGTTTGGAAATCACAACACCTTGGCACATCAATGGTTGGAAACACACTTGATCCTAAGCGCTCGTTGCTGGAAGACACATTAGAGGAGAACGAAGAATGACACCCACAGATGAGGCATTCCTAGAGAGCGCACCCGGTAACCATATGGACCGCATGGGAGTGGCACTTGTGGAAGCGCTCAGCAAACAAACTGTTGAACCGAGCACCCATAGAAGGTGGGAATGACACCACGATGTGAAGGACATCATGTGCACACTAAGTAGGACATAGCTATGGAGCACCCAACGCCCAACCAACGAAGCCACTAGCAAGAGCGCATGAGGGGAAGTGGACCAAATGAAAGGGTGTTGTGCGTGGACCCTGAGAAAGCGTGTTCGCTAAGAAAGGGGGTGTGCCCACCTTTTTAGTTTTCACTAACTCAAGTGACTCTATAAAATGACTAAGGCATTGGAAAAGTCAGTAAGCATCCAAGTATGGGACAAGTAGCAGCAAACACATAAGAAACAGTTCACTAAGAAGCAGGGGTTTTTCAGCAGAACGATGTTACAGTAGCGAGGACACAATGCTTGTGAAGGCGCCCATCTTGGGTCTTGTTCTTTAAACTCTTAACTCTATTTATTTTGGTGTGTTAGCTTGGTTGTGCGCTCGCTGACAGCTCTGTCGATTTGGAACCTCCCATCTTATGTAATCTGCTATGTTTTAATAAAAGCTTTCGGGGCTCTGCAGTGTGGTAACCCCACCATTTCAAACTATTGTGCATTTTCTTATGTTGTTGGATAAGTTAATATGTTAACAAAAAACGTGCTAAGCATAAAGTGTTAAAGATAAACATATTTTCACATAGAGTAGGCATATTCTGATGGTGATGTGTCTGGGTTGGCGACGCCCCCAAAGCACTCCCAAGCAGTGTCGCATGAACTTAGTCGAGCACATGTTAAAGAGAACAAACGTAGTAGGAAATAGAAGGAACACACAAGTGGGCAGTGGAATGCCTTCTCAATATTAAGCAATGCATTTATAGGACTACATAACAACAAAACCATGGGTAAATACCATGGGTCATCAAATACTATGGGCCACTAATTCTAGGTAATGTGACCAATTCAACTACTCAACCAACTAACTAATTAATGCACTACTGATAGTGGTCCGTTGGGATTACAATTCTTAACACACCACCTAAATATCAACTAGGATAATACTTTCAACACTATCAATGAAAAAATATGCCTACTGGTCTATGTCTCAGCTAGGCTTACATTTTATTCAAAAGACTTCAGCTTGAATTTTTTCCTTGAATTGTACTTGGGCTTCTTCTTCTTTGTCTTTTGGATCTTGATGCTAAGTAGTTGTTGTTATTCAGCTTATGGAACATAGTGCAAGTCTTTTTCTTCTGTTTCAACACGATTTTTCTGGTTGTCATCTTTACGTGCAAATTGAAATTTTTTGTCAGAAAAAAATATGATTATATTTCTTCTTTTCTTGGAGAGAATTCACATCTTGATGTTGCTCATCAATGGAATCTACTTCATTATTTTCATTGAATTCTTAATTTGCATGTACCCACTGTGCATCTTTCATTGCTTCTTCAAAATTGTGGGATGAGAATTAAACATAGCATATTATAGATGCTCATCACTAACATGATTTTTTTCATAGATCTCCCTCAAACTTCTGGTTTTCTGGTTTTGGGGTTGATTGTCTGTTGTTGTTTATTTTGTGCTATAATCTATTTGTTGCTCATTCTCAACAACTATTGAAACTTCTATGTTGCTGTTAATTGTCTCTTTCATAGAGAGACTATCACTCACATCACTGAGGACTGCTACATTGAAAGGTTTGTTTTCCATGCCAAACATCATTGGATCAACATTGGCTTCTGCATAAACACAATCCTCTTGACTATATTCCAATTCACTGTGGAATTCTTGTTGCTTTGCATGACTTGCAAATTCATCTTCTTCTACAGTTCGTTCCTCACTAAACAATTCTTTAAGTGTATCCTATGCTCTGTTTGGAGTATCAGCTTCTACAATTTAATGGAATAGGGAATATTCTATATTGTCTTGTATAAGACATAAGGAAACAACTTTCCTTCTTTCTTTTCCAAACTCTGTCAAAGCATTAAATTGTTCTGGATCAATGGGATCCTATTCAACTATGAAGTGCCACAAATCTTGTAATTTTAACAAATTAATTACTTTCATTTCCCATACCTCATAATCATCTCCTGCAAATGTTTGCCATAAGTTTTTCGGTGTTAGGATATTTCTTACCTCTTCAATTTCTTTGGGTAGTGCTTCTAGAAGCACCATCTTCAAGAATCAATATTCTTGTCTAGATCACAACCTTCAATAAGATTGGATCTATGCATGTGTGTTCTTTCCACATTGTGAAAGTCTTACCCAAGAGATAAAAAAAGAAAAAAAGAAAAATAATACACTCGATTCCTGGATGTGTTCCGGCTTCAATGGTAACCTCCGTGTGTGTGTGTGCTTTTCGTTATGTGAAAAGGATTACCCAAGATAATAAGGAATGGATCATGCCATGGGCTATGATACCATGTAAAAGAAAACAAGATAGAAGATACAAGCACTAAGGGCATATTAATCACTTTCTCAATATTAATCAACTGAGTATATAGGAAATACATAATGATAATACTATGGGAGGATATCGTAGGTGACAGAATACTATGGGTAAATAACTAACCATGGGTGAGATTACATTCTTCAATAGTTTCTTGATCTTCTTTATCATATTCACATCACAAGAAGGCATGGGACGTGCTTCTTTATATATTTTACTTCTCTCTTTTTTACTTGCCACCGGTTGACGTGGGTTGCTTCTGTTTTGTTTACTTGCTTTGACTCCCTACCATAACCCAAAATACTCCACTCTATTCCATTCTAGGACTCTGCCAATTTTTTGAACATTATACTTGGCACATGTTCATGTTATATTTTGCTTCTCTTGTTTCCATCGGTTGACATCAGTATCCATATTGTTGTATGATTGTATGGTTTCGATGCAATACTACATGAGAGGGTAGATTAACAAATTTATTTGAGACAATATTATACTTTTATCTCAAAGATCCCACTTACTTTAACTTTTGTCTCAACTTTCCCACTTATTTTTTTATTTTTATTAAAACTATTAATTTAATTATTTTTATTAATTTTTATTAAATTGTTATATGAAAAAAAACTATAAAAAAAATTCATATTGCTCTAGATTTATCACTCTGAATTCTGTCCATTCAAGTATCCCATATCCCTCATGGACATTTTCACCACATGGACATCGAGCATAAGTGGACTCTAAATCGATTTCATTCTGGAAGTAGCCGATACATTTACTTTGGCCTTCTAAGAATTATTTTGCAAAGAATTCCCTATGTCATTTCAATGATGCAGTAAGTCGATTTATTGGACTAATGTGCCCTAGTTTTTATATTCTTTCTTGGACCAACACGGGTTGATACGACCATCCGAGATTCGACCAGCCCACTCGCTTTTTATCCCAGCAGGTAGTTTACAGGTTCTTCTAGCCAGCCTTCAAGTTATTCCTTCACCTGAGGATACTCAAAATAATTTATTATTACTTAAAATACGTATTTCAGGGGATTTATCCTCTCAACTGGTTAAGAGCCTTGAATGAACAAAATCAAGATATATAACACTCCTTCGGACTCTAATATAGATATATCAAAGTTTTGTATTTTTTTTATAGTTTTTATATGTATCTCAATGATGTCCCCAAAACTTCATACAATCTAAAAGAGATGGCTAAAGAGAGGAATTTGAATGGTGGCATTTCTTGGTTGTTTGTTGTTCTTTTAGGGTTCAGTAATTTGGAAGGGTGGGAAATATAGGGATTCATTCCGGGGTCCAACTATTTGGTATTAATCAAAGATTTAGACTAGTAATGAAGCTATGTGGCATTGGGCACAGTTTTGTAAATCAAACACTTGTCTTCTTCATATTCTTCTAACAAAGAATAGTGTAATACAATTAGTACAATCATAAGAAACAACAAGGATGAATAATCCTATGAGGGTAAAAGGGATTAGGGTATTTGTGAAAGAAATTTGTCTTCCCTATATTATCCTATGTAACAAAGACACTATAGGTGGAGGAGGAAGACAAAGCCAAGAGATTTCATAATAGGAACCAAAATAAGGAGCTGTTGTGCAAGGAGAATTTCATGGACAAGAATTGGAAGGTTTGGAATGATTACAAAACTCTGTGATGACATCGGGAATACCAAGGATCGACAAACACTATAAATTAGTAGGGGTTTTCCTTATTTTATGTATTTATAAGTGTTTTTAAATCTTCATTGTATATAAATTTTTAGGGTAAATAAAAAATAATTCATGCTATAAAAAATAAAGAAGTGGATGCTTAGAATTTGGGCAAATTAGGTTTCAACAGAACATAAGAAATTTTGACAGTTTAGGTTATTTACTGATTCAAAGACATCGAATAGATTTTAGATTATTGCTAATGGAATATAGTTTTGGGAATTCATATTTGACACAGGGAAAATAAATAATCTCATAAATAATTATCTCACACCATGGCATCTATATTTTCTTATTTCCTGGCATGTTTATTTTCTTATTTCTTATAGATTTGAAAGCTCAGTTGATGTTTATTTTCTTAATTCTTACAGATATGTAAAGCTGGGTTAAAGTGTGGAATAATGAAATTGATAAAGTACAAATGTATCCAGAGAGTGCTACATTGTTATACAACACCAATATTGGGTATTCTTTTGGACCTTGCTTTGAACTTCCAATATATTATTTTGTTAATATACAGGATTGTATTAAGAAGAACATTATTTTATCTATTAT